>VDFB02155021.1:0-34981 GCA_007258455.2 Sequoia sempervirens | reverse complement strand
TTCCCTGATACCTATCAATCTCTTTCCTTCTTTTGCTCATCCCTCTTTCTATATAATGCGAGTTTTCATTGTAAGTCTTTTAGCCTTTTTTACTGCGAAGTTACGCCCTTTTGTAAGCAAATTTGTGAAACTTTGCGTTCATGCTTTGTGAATGAGATTCAATCAATAAAGAAAAGGATTGCAAGCCAAACTTTGCGTTGGATTCGATACTTTTGTAAGTTGATCTGATTTGGTAGTGATTAGTTCGAGGAATCTAAAAGACTCTAAGTAGTTGATGTAAATTTTGTGTTACATTCGTTATTTAGATTGCATTGTTATTTTTTTTTATCATTGGTTGAGTGATCTACAAGACTTTGTGCTTGTAATTATTCATACTCTTGGATACTCTTGTCGAAGGATCTACAAGACTTTGTGCTTGTAATCGTTCGTGCTATTGATACTTTTGTTGGATGATCTACAAGACTTTGTGTTTGTAATCGTTCATGGTGTTCGAAGAATTGTTGCGTCTAAGAAGAATTTGTGCTTCTAACGTAGCAAACGGTACGTCTACGCAGATCCAACACTGATAAAGCTACGGAACGACTTTGTGCCTTCGTGAGATTTCCCTTTTTATTTTATTTTGTTTGTTATTAATCACTTCTGGTATCTCTACGCTTCGCTTTGACGAGATAGAGATATTGGCATTACTGCTAGTTGTTCGTTTCAGGTTATCAAGAATTCTGAACTTCCAACACGTGAAGCATTGTAAACATCTTCTCTGAAAAAAGAGAGAAGGATGAATGTAACACACCCCCCCACTCCATGAATTTTGTGTACATTTTGTAATTACTTGTGTGATTTACTATTGTTTCTGTTAGCAGTAAGAAGGGCGCCTCCCCTTTCCGAGAGGAGAGATTCACATCTCACATAGCTGTGGCTGAAGTCCAAGTTGCGTAATCTATCGAAAAGCTGATTACATAATTTTCACCCAACACAAGGATCAATATCTTCCAAGGTTGATTGACACATGGTGGAGTGGGTGGAAAGTTGAGGAAACCAAGATGTTTGGTGTGGTATCAAAATTGAAGCTCATCAAGCAACAATTAAAGGAATGGAATGACACATTTCAAAAACATATTTGAATCTAAATATAGGCTAGAAGAAGAGTTATCAGCTCTAAATGAAGCGATATTATCTTTAGGAATGGACAGTGAAAATTACCTGAAGGAAAAAGAGTTACTCAATGAATATGAGGAGATTTAGGCAAAGGAGGAAGTGTATTGGCATTAGAAATCCAAGGAGATTTGAATATCGAAGGGGGATAAGAAAACAAAATACTTCCATAATAGCACTAAGGATCCTAGAGAATTCAATAGAATTACAAGTCTATAGGGAGGTGATGGCATAAGTGTTGAGTCTCTTGAGGAAATTTCCAAGGAAAAAGTCTCCTATTTTGAAAATTTGTTAAATAACAGAGAAGAATCAACGCTAGTATCACAAAACTAGTTTTTGGAGCTAATCCCAAAGTTGGTCAATGAAGGGAAGAACAAGATGTTGATGAGTGAATTCACAAAAAAGGAAATTAAGGTTGCAACATTCCAACTTCATCTAGATAAAGAACCTAGACCAAATGGGTTTCTGACCACTTTTTTCAAAAATGCTAGAGCACAGTCGGAAGTGAAGTGGTTGTTGTTATAGAAGACTTGAGGAGTTCAGAATGCTCCTAAAGGAATTGAATAACACTTTCATTTCTTTGATCCCTAAAAAGGAGAAGCCATCATCTTTAGATGAGTTCAGACCCATAGCTCTTTGCAATACATTATACAAAATCATGGTGAAAGCAATAGCGAACTGACTTAAAAAAAAATCCAGAGATAATTTTTGAGAAAACAAGGTTTGTGCCTAGGAATTCAATTCTAGGAGTCATTATTGCACAATAAGCTATTCATTCTATTCAAAAAAATAAAAAATGAAGCATGTTGCAGAAATTGGATATTAAAAAAGCATATGATCAGGTGGATTGAAGGTTTATGTGTAGAGTGTTGTTGGCCTTTGGGTTTGACAATAAATGGGTGAACTGGGTGTTCAATTGTACTGCCAACCCCAAATTTTCAATCATTGTGAATGGCACACCAGAGGATTTCTTTGAAGCATTGAGAGGGATCAAACATGGAGATCCTCTCTCACCCTTCTTGTTCATTATCATGGTTGAGGCATTAGGAAGGGATTTTAGTGTTGCAACAAGTGCTAGGAAGTTAGAGGGAATTTAGATAATGAGCAGTGTGCCTATTGTGACCCATCAATAGTTCATGGATGATACTATTCTTTTTGGGGCTGCAAATGTTGCAAAGACCGCAAGTTGAAGGAGATATTATAACTTTACTTTAAGGCCTTGGGTCAAGAGGTAAGTGAGGTGAAATCGGAAGTCGATTTCTTTCATACTCCTCCATGTAAAGAGCAAAATATTTTAAGAGTTCTAAGATTTAGGAAAGGGCAACTACCATGCACATACCATGGCTTGCCTTCAGCAAAGGGAGTGGGCAGTGGCAAGTTATTGGATCCCCTAATAAATAAGGTAAATAGTCGGTTGTCATCATAGAAGGGGTGGTGGCTATCATGGGCTGGTAGGTTAGTTATGTTAAAGTCTATTAATTCTACACTTCCAATTTATTTAATGTCATGTATGGTGTTTCCCAAGGGGAAATATCAAGATTTAAACCAAATTATGGGGAAATTCTTTTATAAAGGGAATATAGACAAGAAAAAGTATGCATAATTGCATAGGATAGGATTTGCAAGGCAAAGGAGGGGGGGGAATAATTTTGCAAGATCTTTTGAGACAAAACAAAGTATTGGGGGCCAAGTTGATTTGGAAGATGTATACAAAAAGCAAGTCAAAATGGGCTCAAATTCTTCAGAATAAATACCTAGGGGATGCCAATGAGAGTGGCATCCTCACTACCAACACACTTACCAAAGGATCAAGAGTTTGGAATTTCATGTTGGAGTGCAGGCCACTAATTACAAACTTCTTATCTTGGGGCATCCATAACAATAGAACAATGTTGTTTTGAGAGGACTTGTGGGGGGTACTATATAATAGATAGTTTGGTAAACTTGCACTATACGAAAGGTATACTATCACAACTTTGGGGAATGAATGTGAGATATTACTTGGTGATCAACTGTGTTGAAGGGATCAAAATTTGGCAATGGAAGGACTTCAATAGGCTCAATCTTTCTACTACTGAAATCTCATAGCGACAATCAATTCTTAAGGATAGAATCATAATGATTATAGAGGGTAAAGATAGGCTGGTTTGGACTGCTGCCAATTCAAGGCAGTACAATACTAAAGACAATTTCTTGATGTTGGGGAAGCAGGATGGAAGGACCTCACCCCCATGGACATTATGTTGGGATAGTAGATGCCTTCAGAAAGCTGGGGCCTTTGCCTAGACCACAATCTAGGGGAGAATTTTGACTACATATAGGTTTAGCAGAATGGGCTATCATGGTCCACCATGGTGTGTAATGTGTAAATCAAGTGAGGAAGAAGCTAATCACCTATCGCTTGAATGCCCCTTCACTCAAGAGTGTTGGAGGTGGTTGTGTGTGAAACTGGGTTTGGTTTGGTGCTCTTCTGAATGACATCTTGTCCCTTTTCAAATCATGACCCTTATTAAAAATAAGAACAGTGTATTCATGCATATTGCTAATTATTCCATCCATTTTGACTTGGGAGTTATGGAAAGAGTGAAATAAAAATATTCCAAGGAAAAGAGATGAATACATCAACCTTTCAAAACAAGGTGGAGGTAGTCATAATTAAGGTTGTGAACAACAGAGTTTCAAGATTGAATCCTCAAAAATTAGAATTCATAGACTCAGATGTGAAGTTGAGACTTGGGTGGTTTGGTCTCAAGATTCCAAAATTTTGGAATCAAGGGTTTGTCAAAAAGCAGGAACCTCATGCTAAGGTGGTTTGGAGGCCCCCTGCAAAGTCATGGATCAAACTGAATTTCAATAGGGCATCAAGAGGGAACCCAGGAAGATTGGGGATAGGATGCATAATACATAATTGGAAAGGGGTTATCATGGGGGAACTTTCAAACCCTCTTCCGTATGGGATGGATAACATAGAAGAACTACATGCAGTTATTCAAGGGCTTCAGTTCTACTAGGAGCTTATGTGCAAAAGCATCAAGGTGCAAGGAGATTCAACTTTGGTGATAAGTGCTCTTAGGTCTAGTAAGATCTTAAACTAGAAATTACAAGGGATGGTGGAGAGGGCTATTGGTCTGTTGGGGAAGTTCAAGTGTTATGTGGTTAAACACACATATAGAGAAACCAATTCAAAGGTGGATAAATTAGAAAATATTGGCACATATGGGGTTGTTAAGAAACAATTTGTTCCTACTCTTAGAGGGTTTAGTGGTCAATTTCTACAGATTCAAGCGGTGGATATAGGTTCCAGAAGGGTTTGGAGGTGGTTGATGAGGATGTGTGGCCTATGTTGGTGGTCTAGTTCCTTTGGTACTCTTAGAAGTTTGGTTCAATCTAGGTGGAAATAAGAATCTAGATGAATTCTCGGTACATGTGGCACTCACTCGCTTATTTTGGCATAATGCATATGTATTGTTGTGGTGAGGAGCATAGGGTCAACAAGTGGAGCCTACTCGCTTGCTTTTGTGTAATGCATATGCATTGTTGTGGTGTGGCACGTTGGGTTGACAAGTGGCATCCGTGTGCACGTTTTGGTGCTAAGCCTAAACATTGTTGAGAAGAGATGTGTTGGGTTGACAAGTGGCACCCACTTGAATCCTATTGATCCTCGACGCTTGAATGCACATGGTGATTGTACACGCTCCTGGGTGTCATGCTCAGTTTTTACAGGGGGAGGAAGAATTAGGTGGACAAGTGGCAGGTCTAAAGTTCAGACATTTACATGTGGTGCTTTAGCGCTACTTTGTGTTTTTGTCCCAAGATTTGTTGTAGCAAGGCATGATGGCATGACAAGTGGAAGTATGGCACAAGTTGCTAAGCTTGCCATGTTTGGGGGTCCTTTGTGTTATGGCCTAAATTTAATGTTGATATTAAATAGTATCTCCATCACTTAGTTGATTTGATGAGGGAGATGGATTAATTAGAAATTTGTGTCAATCAAGCTAGCTTAAGCATCCTAACATGTGGACCAACTCAAGGTTTTATGGTGTGGAATTAATTAAGTTGAGCTCTAATCCAAATGAGAAGTCAGAGGGAGGATTTTATAGTCTAGAAATGTTGCACACACATATTGTAATCTTGGAAAGCTTTTAATTGCTAAGCTTTGGCATGAGTGAGCTGTTATTTAAAATTTGAACTCAATAGGGCGAACAGTCAATTTGTTTGGTGTTTTATGTGGGTGGAGAAATGGACACACCGATAAGATTGGTTAACCCTTGGTAGAAAATGACCTTTCTAGGGGAAGTCTCAAAGTTGAGGATGAGAAGGATATTCTTAGAGAGAAATTTCTTGACACTTGGTGTGGTGAAGTTGATTATGGGGCCTACGTTTTTATCGTTGGAGGGTGTTGGATCTTCAATTGTCAAAGAACGGAGTCCTACAAATTACAAGGAATTTGATGAAGCTTGAGTTGTTGGGTGGTCTTGAGGTGGTGATGGGTGCTACTCAACTGGGTGTTGGCATTCCAAGGCCACGTGATATGGGTTTGCTCATTTCTCTAGACACAGTGGTCAAGTTATACCATTTCATGTTTAATGTCAAAGGTGATGATCTATTGCCACATCGGACAAGGGCTTTGGAGGGGGTGAGGTTCTTGAAAGAGTGGTTGCATTTGGAACTGGTCTAGGATTTTGCATGGGTTGGAGAGTTTATTAACTATCTGCAAGAGAATGGGGTTGCTTACATTCATGGTTTCAATTTTTTTCCTTTTTGTAAATGATAACTTATTTTATGGTAAGGAAAATTTGTAAGTTAGTTCTTTATAGGATAACTTGAGAGGAAATTTTGTAAGTTGGTTGGCTCCTTTTTTGAAATGATGGGATTGAGAGCACCGGGCATGCTCTTGGTTGTAAACAAAAAATGTTAATTTCTAAAATGAATCATGGAATGGATGGTCAATAACTAAGGATTGTCAATATTTTAGTCACTTTAAACATTTTATTTCTTCAATTTGGGGAAAGAAATTGGTTTCTTATCTCTTTTATGAGAAAAATAATGATATTTTAGAATGGTCTTGGAAAGACTCTCAAGGTGTAGACTTTCCAACTAATGAATTTTCAGGTTTGAGGGCAATTTTGGACAAAAGGAAGATCTTTTTAACAAATGGTGATGTTGTTTTTAGATGAAATTGTTCTAAGTCTACGGCTTATTCCACAAATATTGGCTACATAATAGAGAAAAATATTCAATACAAAACTAATATAACTATTTATCTCTATTGGAACAAGCAATGCCTACCAAAATTAAGAACTTTTTCTTAGGTTTCCCTATAGAAGAAAATCCTAATAGCCAATAGGTTCCAAAAATATTGATACATTGTTCCCTCAAGGTGTGCCCTTTGTAAAAAAAAAAGGAATGTGTTGATCATTTACTAATTTGGTAATGGTTATGTACAAGATTGAATTGGAAGAGTGTGTCATCTAATGAAATCCTTAGCTTCTTCCAATCATGTCCTATGATTAAGAATCATTCCTTCCTTTCCAACCTTATATTGTCATCCCATTAATTGTCATATGGGAAATATGGAAAGAAATAAGTGGATTTTTTTTAATATAAATCTCTCTTTCAAATTGTAGTGGTTGAATTTTTTAATAATAGATCTCTATCACGATATTTAAAAGGGAAATACTTTTCCTCTTAGGATAAAGAAATGAGATGTAATTGGAAAGGTCTCAAATTCCGCCCCCCCTATTAATGGGGATGACAAAGTTAATTCTTCTAACCTAAAAAAAGAACATTTAGATTCCTCCCAAACCAAATTAGTTCAAATTGAACTTGTATGGAGCTTCAAAGGGTAACCCTAGCACTTTCAGTGTTGCATTATCAAAAAGGAAAATAAAAAGGAAATTGGTGCGACATCAAAAAAACTCAAAGAAGGTACAAATAAAAAAGCCAAAATATAAGCCCTTGTCCTTGGTTTCCAATTGTTCAAGATTTTCAAATGTAGAAATGAGGAAAGAGAAGGGGAATCTATGATAGTCATCAATGCATTTATCAAGAGAAAGTCTTCTAATTGGAAGATTAACAACTTATTACTACAAGTGTGGCCACTTTTGGAAAACTTAAACAATTTCTCCATAGGCCATATTATAGATAAATTAATGGTGAAGTAGATCTTCTTGCAAATAATGTTATTACTTTGAAAGAAGATAGTATAATTAATTCTAGCTTATGTCCATGGCCAAATATTTAGAAGATCATTCATGACCAAAGCAAGTTGAAGAAATTAGATCCTGGAAGTAATGTATATTAATGAAATTCATTATTGAATGTATTAGTGTCAAGTATTTGAAGTAGAATTTATTTTCACAATCGTCTTGGTTAGTATGAATTTTCCAAGTTTAGAAAAATCAAGATTTGAATTATGACCAAGTCTGTTAGCTTATTATCTAATGATGAAATTCCTTGTATCTCATAGATCTCCCTTCCTCTTCAAATTCAGTTCATTTCCCTAATTGAGACCTTAGTGATCTTGATTTACAATAAAAAAATAAATGGATTTCCTTGGTGGCATCACTGAAGAAAGCATGAACTTCACATTTAAATCATGTAATGGTTACATCCTGCATGATGTAGAATGGGTTCTTGAGGAGGAATTCATGATTGTAGATCATATGTATCATATGAATTTAGATGTAGCATCAATGTTCATTGTAGTTCTTATGGACCTTAGTGAAGATAAATATATGATTAAGAGATTAGTAGAGAAATTAATCAAAAATAAATTCTTAGGTGGGTTGGATAACATTGTAACTAAAGCAATGATTGGAGCAGACATCCCTTCTACAAACATAATCATGTTAGTGAATAATGGGGTTGTATGGGTTTCATGGATGCCTTTCATACAACCATGAGAAGGGCCAAAGCTAGGAGAAGGGCCAAATCCATTAAAGAAGTTACATTCCACAAAAATGTTATATGGTTACAATCCAATAGTTTAGATACAAAATATTTGTCAATTTTCACATGGAGTAAGGCATTCCCATGAATTTATATATACACACACACAACTGGTGTATAGTGGTCTTAGTTGTTTACAATATGAATATATAAATAATAAGACATGGAAAAATAGAAGGAAATTTAAGAGTTTTAATAGTTACATCCTGAAATATGTAATACTCTTTGAAACTACAAAACTTGGTTCTTTTCTAATAAATATATATAAAGGGAGCAATCCCCTTGATTGCAATTTTACTAATAAAAAATATATATCTTTTATAATATGCTACATGCATATTTATGTTATAATTTCTACACCTTATAGTTTAGAATCTTGTAATTGTTATTTAAGATACATTATAAAAGTGTGGACTTTTAATAAACATTATTATCTAATAGTAATCAAACTCACTAACTTGATCCTCAAATATGTGGTCCTAATCTCAAATTTATGACCCAAAACTTTTGTGTGGCCCTAATCTAGTAGTTTACAACCTTAAAATGTCTTTACTCTTCAAAAAAATTATTTTCCTATATATCTAACTTAGGCAATACTATTAAGACATGTTATCAAGTGGAAGAGTCGACGTCTTATCTTGATTGTAGTTAGACTCTATTACACTAATTCAATGGTATTTGAATACTATTATGGGCAAACCACACAAAATGTAAATCTCTTAATATCTATATTTATGTATG
Source organism: Sequoia sempervirens (assembly GCA_007258455.2). Lineage (NCBI taxonomy): Eukaryota > Viridiplantae > Streptophyta > Pinopsida > Cupressales > Cupressaceae > Sequoia > Sequoia sempervirens. The sequence goes on along the minus strand of VDFB02155021.1, from coordinate 26,137 downwards.
TAAATATTGATGCAAAGATTTATCTTAATGAAAATACTCCCTATAATGAAATGGCATGCTTGTGAGTAGGTCTCTCTAAAGAATCTAAGTATTTTTTCTTATATATAACATAAGACATTCAAACTTAAATATTTTATGTATGAATCAACAAGCTAAATTAAGTCTACAATAAAATTTAAATTTAAACATAAAATTTAAAATTATCTAAATAATCTTTACTACAATCTATATATATATATATATATATGAATCAACAAGCTAAGTTAAGTCTACAATAAAATTTGAATTTAAACATAAAATTTAAAATTATCTAAATAATCTTGACTTATATATATATATATACCAATTCTCTAAAAATAAATATCCAAATTAAATATTAATTAAAAAATATAAATATGAATATACTATATATGCACATTTTACCCCTCCATATTCATCATCTTATAAGATTCAATATAATATCTAATAAATTCTATAGGATACTTTTCCTAAAGCGTCTTGTAGTATTTAAGGAGGAAAGTGGCACAAAACTAGTGTGAATATGTTAATGAATTCAATGTAAGAATAAGAGGATTGGAGAAAACATCATCACATATAGAAGAATATATTAATCTCTTAAAATGTGTGCAATCTATGAAATTTCAAAGGACGTATTTTAGAATTTAAAATAAATGTAACAAACAAAAACAACAATCAACAAGAATAAATATTCTATAAATTGCTTAACTAATATAATAGTGGGGATACAAATGCAATCGTACTCCATTATAATGTTTCAAAATTTAAATGATAATAATAAAAGATTGAATATATAATTTAAGTTATTAAAAGATAAAAAAATCTGACATTTCAAGTTTATGTATTGATTTTTTCATAAATTAATTAAAAAATAGAAAAACAATTCAATCATAAAATAATTTACATATTTGAAAACTAAACATCGTCATTTATAATGGATCTTAATTTCATAAAAAAATAAAAAAAATCATCAATCATATTGTCAAAGTCAGTTTTTATTCTTGACATTAACATGACCTTGTACTCGCAGGGCCAAGGCTAAGGGTCCAGTTACCATGCATTTCCCAAGCTTAAAACCAAATCCAAAGGTGGGTTGGTATTTCATTTTTTTTAGAACAAATAGCCGCTTTAAAATGGGTACACGTTCTACAAATAGAATTGTTTTAAGAACGGGTACGCATTCTAAAAATAGAACAGTTTTCAGAACGAGTACCCATTCTATTTTTAAATGAGAAATAATGAACAAATTAAGAACATGTATCCATTTTGTTTTAAACCTTGAGTACTTGATACCAAATGGATACCCATTCTTGTGAAGATTTTTCTTCACCCGACACTTCCCCATATGTGGATCCAACTTATTGTTTTTTCTTTATATATATATAAAATGAAAAAAAAAAAGTTGATGCAAAGCAGGAAAGGGCATAGAGCGAGTTTTTTAAAATTTTCAGCAGATGAGGATGTTGGCGATTCAAATGAGGATGACGATGATGATCCCTGCTAGTTTTTTAGTGCCCTTCTCCTAGTTTTTTTCTAGCTAGGTGTGTAGGGTCAACTCTTTTGACCTCTCGTTGGCCTTGTTTGTTTGGTCTCTGTGGTGGCTTTGTCGCTTGCTTGGGCATTGGTTCTTGCCTTGGTTGGGACTTTCTACTTGCTTCAGCTAGGTTTGGGTCTCTTTCTTCTTGTGGGGTTGACTGTTTGGTCATGGTCATCCCTCTTGGCCTTTCTTGCCTTCATGGGGTGGTTGTTCGGGTGCTTTTGGCTTCGTCTCCTCCCTGGCTTCAAACTTGATTTTGCCTACTTACCCCTGTTGAGTGTTGGGCCTGAGCTACTACTTGTGGTTTTTGGGTGGCCTTTGGTGTTTGGGTTTGTTGGGGATTCTCGCTCCTCCCCTCTGCCTGTTGTCTCAGTTTAGTGTTTTTGGTTTGCTAGAGATGGGAGTTTGGTTTCATTTGGAAGCGAATGGTCCTTTTAGTTAATAGCTTTGCTCTATTTGTGGGATTCCTTTTTCCTATGAGTGTTTGTGTTTGGCCTTCCTCCTTCGTTGGGTGAAGATGTTCCTTTTCAGTGCTGCAACCCCTCTTTTTTGTGCTCCATACAGATGGGGACATTGGAAAAAAGGTGGTTTGTAGTCTTTTGGGACTATACTCTTCCTTGTTGGAGTTTTGGCACTCACTTTGCTCTCTTAGGATGGATCTTTACCCTCTGGTGTTTGAGCTTGGCTAGTGGTGCCTCGTTTCTGTAGTTGAGGTTGTGTTGATTCATATTGGAGTTATCCTTTAAGTGTTTTTGGAGAGGCAGACCTTTTTTGGTTTGTCGATTCAATGTGCGGATGGAGTTGTGTTGAGTACTAAGGGTATTGTGGATCCCTTGATTTTGCACATGATGGTTCTGATGGGGCTTTATTCAAAGTCCATCTTGGTGGTTTTGTTGTTGTTGAGGGGTGCTTTCCCTTTGGAGGGTGCTTTAGCTCAATATTTTCTACTGGTTGAGCTACTTCATATTGCTTTCTTTTGGTACTTGGTGCTCGTATTGCCATGGGATCATTTGGGTTTTCATTCTACCAGAGTGTTGGCTTTCTACTGGGTGCTATAGTTGGGGTCTCTTATGGAGGTGGAGATAGATCCTATTGAGATGGAGCCCTCTCTTATTGAGATGGAGATGGTTGTTGTAGTTGTAGTGGGTTTTCCCTTTCTTTCTACTGGTTCCTTTTGAGGTGGAGCTTGTATGGGCAAGAGATTGTTGGCACTAGTAGTTTTGTTTCTCATTTCATCCTCTCCTATAGAGGGGAGCTCTCTCTTATTGAGGTGGAGATTAAGTTGGTGCATTGGGCGGTGTGGTGCTTCAAGTTGGTTGTTGTTCCTTTGAGTTTTGTTGTGCTCATGGAATCCCTTTCTGTGAAGGACAAGAGTTTTAATAGGAGCTATTGTTTTAAAGGTGTTGTTTGGAAGGTGTTGCTTTATGGTGGCCTTGAAATTCTTGTTGTCTTAGCCACCCTTGGGGTGGATGTTGTTATGGGCTGCTACTTTTACAGCCTGATGGGTGGCTTGTAGGGCTATTATGTTAGTTGTGCTCTTAGCCCTAGGTTCTTTCAAGATGTCTTGATGGGCTTAGTTGTCTTCTATTGGTTTAGGTTTCAAGATCTACTAAATCTTGCTAGTAAGGGTTTGAAGTATGGTTTGTCTTACACACCCTTGGGGTGGTTACTATTTCAAGCTGCTATTTTGGCAGCAAGGAGGGTGACCTATTGGCCTGTTATGCTGGCTGTGAAGCCTTATTCGAAGAATATTTGTGGTTTAGGTCCTTGTAGGCCTGTTTTGCTGGTTGTGAGGCCTGTTTTTTTGTTTGGTACCACTTATTTCCCTTATAAAGGCTTGAGGACCATCTAGTTTTTTCACCCTTGGGGTGACTGCTATTTTTGTTTGTTGTTTTGTAGCTTTGTTTTGGCCTAGTGGCCTTTTCTTCTAGCATTGTTGCCTATCCTACTTTTGTTGTTTTACTAGCTTCGAATGCAATTTCTTGTTGATGTATTATCTTGTTGTTGTTCCATGTCTTTCTGTACTAACTACTAAATCTTTCGTGATGTAAAAGGGCCAGGGCCCTTTCAAAATCCCTACTTACCTAATCAAAAACATTACAAATTTAAAGTTAATTTATTATTAATAAAATAAAATTATTTAAGTATCTAGGTAAGTGTATTAAGATCAACATGTGCACATAAAAACACTAAAATTCCCTTATGGATGGTTCTACATATCCAAATAATGATGGTTAGATAGGTTTATCACTAGACAATTTTTATGCATGTAATTGTTAGAAAGTACATGGCATTATTACAATATAGAAAAGAAAAAAAGTGCCTCAAGTTCTTTGCATTTACAAATATTGATTTAAGCTTTAAGTTCAACGGTCTTTACAAAAGTAAGGATTAACTCGCCAATGTGTAAGGTAGGTTTGTTATAACTTGAATAAGATAAGTTACAAGTAGAGTATGGGATAGAGAGAAATTTAGGAAATATTTAAGAAAAATCACAAGGTAATGGATACCACTTTTTATCTTATGAAGTAATGAGAGAATTAGAGGCAAAAATGTTGTAGAAGGGTGCAATTCAAAAGAGGATAACTCTTGCAGTCAATTTTATTTGTGTAAGTATACTAAGAAAAAGAGATCTTATCATTTGGTACAATGCATATTTTTGTCATTCATCATGTTTATTCTTACACAAGAAAATATACATATTATTGTTTCAATTTATTGATCATGATGAAAATGATATAAAGTAGTTGATCATAATGAAAATGATCTAGGACTATATACATGACATAAAAATAGCCATAATCTAAACTATATAAAAGACATAAAAGATGGTCACTCTAAGTAGGATTCTTGAGTTAAAAAATATCTTAGGTCATGAAAATGTAGGAGTGGATGATAAAGCAAGTTAATAACTTGTTGGAGAAGCCAAGATTTGAAAGCACAATCCAATGATATCTTTCACTAGTGAATAAATGAGCACATCATATAATATGAAGAGTGACTAAGTGTACAACAAATGCCTTGCATATATAGGCAAGGTAGAGGAGGTAGGAAGGTAGGACTGAATGACTGACTACGCCTCCAAATATGCAACACATGTTTGTTATATGATAAGTGTTTGAGCATAGGTTAAATTTGCATGAAATAGGTGTCTAAAAAGGTGAATACATGTGTCTCAACCACATGAAGTGAGACAAAAAGCTAAAAGTCCCCAAGTGGAGACTTAACTAATGTGAATGGGTCAATCTAGAAAGGGTGACATTTTGAATAGATATGAAATAACCCTTTTTACACAAACACTCACTTAGGTGCAACTTAGGGAGAATAAATAGAATGATGATGGGTCCCGACTACTAGGCCATGTTATGTACCCATGTACAATTTTTTGATAAATGGATTAAAGAAGAAAACCTAGTGGAAAATAAAGCTCATCTCCAAAAGAAAAATAATACAAAGTGAATGTACAAGTGAAAAAGATAGGAAAGAGGAGGATTCATGTTGACCCTCTAAGGACTACTTCAAGTACAATGTACAATGAATGTTCCCTCCATAGGAGAGAAAAGAGAGATCTTTGTGACCCCTACAAAAAAGTGAGAATGAAAGAACTCTATGTGAATAAATGTTCCCTCCCAAAACTAATATGAGAAGAAAAATAATGCATTCTTCCCTCAAAATGTCTCATGTAGTGTTGGTAGATGCTCAACACTGGATGTTGAAGATGATCCATAGTCGTTGAACAAAATTTCTCCCCTTGAGAAGAAATAGAACAATAAAAGTGTGAAAATGATCTTCTCATTCCAAATAGGAGTATGCAAGAAGAAGGATGAATGGCTCTAAATTATACACATGATCCAAAGACAATGATGATGTCTTCAAAGGGTGCTCAAATATCTCCAAGCCAATGCTAAACTATGACAAATGCTAATAAGATGAATTATGTATTGTTGGCATATTGTTATCATTGATGTCAAAAGGAGAGATTAGAGGTGAAATGGAGCTGATATAAAAAGAGGGATCAGAGGTGAGATGGAACCGATCCTGCAAGTGAGGATGTTGGCATTAATGTAAAAATTTCCTTGATGTCAAAGGAGAGATCAAAGGTAGGATGGAGTTGATCCTATAGGGGAGATTGTTGGCGTTGATACCCAAAGGTGACATTGATGTCAAGGAGAGATAAGAGAATTCTTTCATGTGTCTAAAGAGAAATCAAAGTCCAGATTTGATATGGGTTTTCTGAGAGCTTCTCAGAAATGTGTGTTGCAGGTCCAGAGGATGCATGGTGTGCTCAAAATGGAATTACATGTGTTCTCAGGAAAGTTTTAGGGTTTATCAATTAAACCCTAGGATAACAATCATGGTGATAAAATAGGCTTCTATTTTGTCATTGACTTGTTATTGCAGGTTGTGGGTAGCTTAAGTTATTACCTAGCCTTCCGGTTGACGGTGTGTGTATGCTCATGATGAAGGTTGACGACAGTGATCGAGGTTGCAAGATACATCAAGGAGAAGACACTATATCAATAGGAGACATTTTAGAGTCCCTTCGATGAAACAATAAAACACTATCGAAGGGACTGCACCATATCGGTATAAGTCACTTTGAAGTCCCTTCGATGTAGATGGTGTGAAGGTGATCAACGGTTGTGATCATAGCTTGGAAACCTGACGGTGCCCATCAGCCCACAACACCTATGGTGGGACCCAATATAAGCCCTACAGTATATCGAGGAGACCACATCATGTCGAGAGGAGATGATTTAGAGTCTCTTCAATGAAGTGACCCAGAGGCATATTGAAGCGACAGTGGGTTGTCGAAGAGACAATGTGTTAAGTCCCTTTGACACAATGATGATGCTTGATCAACGATGAAGATCAAGCCTTGGAGATCAGATGGTGGCAATCGAAGCTACAAGGTATATCAAAGTGACTTCAACATATCAAAGTGATTAATTTTGAGTCCTCTGACACAACGATAGTGTAAGATGGCGTATGCCATGAACTATTGGCAATAGTGAACAGTAGAGATTAAACAAGGCTTATCGAACAATGTATGATGTATGAATGGTGGGACCTACGAAGGTGGCATACAAAGTTAATGGAAGGAAATGTCATGTTGACAAGTGGCAACAAATGATTGCATCAGCAATGAACCTAATCAATGGATGTGATTGAGCTAGTGATGATCAAACGATAAGATTACCTCATCGAGAAGATAGATGAATATCAGCGCAACCGAGTGATTGGTCCCTTTGACATCCCGATAAAACTTCATCGAATAGACTTCTGGATATCTAAGTGAGTGGATTTAGAGTCCCTTCGACACGATGATGACAGATTAATCAATCGTTTCAACTCAACTATGATGATCGAATGATGCATAGTGTACCTTAGTGGGACCTAATAGGAAGATGAAGTTAGTGGAAGGTGATGATGTGTGAACAGGTGGCGTTAACCCATATTGGGGAGAAAGGAAAACATCGACAAGACCAAAATGATAGTCCCTTTGATACAACAACACCAAATGAAGTTTAAGGTGGTACCTGATAGGAAGGTGACGAGGGTGAATGATGAGGAATGAGGACAAGTGGCAGCAAGTGATTGACTAGCATATCATTTCAAGTAGGTGTTGTTTGATGCATGGTGTTGACAAGGATGACATGTGGCCAGTGGGGACCACCCATTCGATAGGTGCGAGTAATGTAAGATGTCAGCATGTCTAGATGGTGAAAGATGATTGGAAGCGGTGTATGTAGAAGATTGATAGTGGAGATCAAACTAAATTTGATCAACGATGGTGATCAAATGAAGCTAATCGAAGAGGTTATCAGAGTGAGTGATTTTAAGTCTCTTTGGTGTAACGATATGTCAATTCACATCGTTGTTGTGAGTTGCATGATGCTAGAGAGGATGACAAAGGGCAACCTCCTACTGCCTCACTAAGAGTTTGTGGGTCTGTGTCTTCTGCCAGTAGTATAGTCGAGAACAATGTAGATTGTTTGGTGGTTGATCTAACGGTAATCGCCAGTTAGTGAAGATCAATGATGTCGATGACAATGGTTTAAAGATATGTCAATGAACGAGGAACATTGGATCATGGCGTGAAGAGGCAAGATCGACAACCCAGATTCAAATGTGAAGATATCAAATAGTTAATTCCATGTAAACAAGGTTTCGACTGGTAACCAACATAGAGGAAAGAATTAATTGGTCCAACTACACCTGTGACCAATGTTGGTGAAGATTTGATCTACAGGTCGACAACATAGATCGTCATGTCGAGGAAGATCAAGATCATATCGATGAACAAAAGAATATATTAAATGCACACCCAACCTTAGGGTTTTAGACTAAACCACATTTAGAAAATACATTGTAATAGAATTTAATGCAGTAAGGCTAAATGCAGAGGTATGGCAATATCTGGTAAACCCTATCAAATGTCTTAATGATGAGCTTGACAGTGGTGTGAGGCTCGAGATGAACAAGAAGCTTGTTGGTGAAGATAGCAGGTGAAGGAAACCCTAACAAAGTGTTCTAAATGATTTGTATAGTTTTTGATAAAAGGAAAAACAAATTTTGAAGGGATCCGAAACCCTTTAACAAAAAGAGCAAGGCTGCAGAAAAAGACAGCAAGTAGCCAACAAAAAAGATCAGCTCCACAACAAGACCAATCAAGATTTGCACTTTACACTTTTCTTGTGGGAGCGAAGAATCATGTCGAAAGAGGGCTTAGAGGATTTAACTTTTTTTCCTTTTAACTGTGATCCACCCTTCTTCCACTTGCGCTGCTTTACCATCCCAAACCAGCTCGCAACTTTCATGAGTATGAAAGCCAACAACTAAAGATTTAGGAGATTCATCTTGATTCCTTTGCGCAGATAAAGACTTCACGGAAGAACCACCAGAAAGGGAAGCCGATGCACAAGCACCGGAAGTGGTTGACTTAGACTCAATAGGGGAGGCCCTAGCGTCCCCGCCAGTTGAGACGATAGGAGGGGGCATCCCAAGACCCAGTGATTCAGAGGCAACCACATCTGAAAAACTCTTATTCTGATCAGCTTTCTTCTCAACCGTATAATGTTGAGGCACCTTTCCACCAAGTAGCTATATAGTTAGTGCACATCTCGAGGAAGTAATTGTAGGTTGGTAAAGAAAAGAAAAATGAGACAATCAGGGAATTGTCTAGGTGTTGAGGCTGAAAGAGTAGAGTGTGTGAGAATAGTCTGCAGAGGTAGAAAGTGTAGAACAAAGTAATGTATTGTTGAGTATGCAACAGAGTTGAGTGTGAAGAGAGAAGGTAGTGCAATAGACTAAGAATGCGCCAATCTGAATGAGTGGAACCCAAACAAAAAGAAGAGTATCATCAAGGGTTTGTATTCAAGGTGTAGAGGTGCAATGCAGCAAGATAGAACAAAGAATGTTCTAAGTGCAGAGGAGGAGAGAGTACAAAGTAGAGGGATGTATTGTTGAGATTGCAACAAAGTATTGTGCAGTTGCAAAGTAAGTTGCAACATTGAATTGCAATAAAAAATGTATTTGTCAATGTAATCTGATAGGTTGGTGCCATCAGATAACTGAGTTGGTGCTCAATGTAGGGGATTGATGTCTCCTTGGAGTTGGTGCTCCTAAATTAGGGAGTTGGTGCTTCCTTGGGGTTGGTGCCCCTAAACATTGTAATAGAAGATTTCTTTGTGACGCTGGATTTGAGCAGTAGAATCAAGTAGCTTCTGTCACCGTGGTTTTTTCCATCTTAGGTTTTCCATGTATATCATGTGTTATGTGATGTTTTGTGTGTGTGTATGCTTATCTCTCTGCTTGTTTAGTAAATCTGAGTAAAAACCTAAAGGAATTAATCCGTAGTATTAATTAAGGGCTAAGTTTGTACAAAGGTTTTAAGGGTTAAGTTTTGATATCTATTGATTCAGCCCCCCTCTCAGTAGATTGTTGTGTTCCAACATGTACCATAAATGATTCAATTATAGGAAACATGAATGTATGGTGACAATTAGACTAATAATCTAATATTGTTACAAAGGATGTCAAAATGGATGATGACTAAGTTGGATATATGATCACAATGAATATATGCATAATCAACCACTATAGAAGCTGATGTAGGCAAGGAAGAGCAAGATCCAAAAATGTATATGGAGTAACAACAATGTTGATGTGACTATCATCAAATAGAAGACGCATGTCATAAATAGTAACTTCCAAATTTATAATGCGAGAAACAAGGATGATATGTTTAGTAGAAATGTGTCACAATGTGATGGATCTAAAAAATGATATCAATGTTCTAGTACATAGAATCGTTGGAAGCCATAAACATATCAACTCTAGATTTGGATGTAGCAACAGGTGCTCAAGGAGATGTAATCTTCAATAAAATTTGGTGGAGATGATGTGAGACATAAGGAAATAATTCATCCCCATGCTTATTTATCACACAATATGTACATTTTATTTTGTAGTTTTTAGACATGATCTAATTAGGAGTAAATATCAATGTAGAAATGTAAGTTTTCCCCCCTCCTCCCCCGAACCCTCCGCTACCCACACCCCTCTCCCAAAATGATTTGACACTTTATTTTTAGTGCATGTACAAATTCCACCAAGTAGAGTTGATGACTTACAATTAAAAGTTCTCAAAATAAGATGTGTGTTTATAGTACAATTAGAAGATAATGTCAAGAAAAACTAAGAGCACCACTATGTAGTGCTCAAAAAATAAATCAAACTCACAAAAAATGAGATTAAAAAAAAAAGTTGTGTGTAAATGAGCCCTCTAAACTTCTAAAAATAGATTAGAATTTGTGATTTATAAGAAATTCATACATCAAAATTACAAAATGATGAGACCAAGTAGTGCACGAAAAATAACGCAAAACAAAAAAAATATCTGACGTTAAGAGTTACAAAATGAAAATGCCAATGGTGAAGGGGTCTACGATGTGGTTTGGGTGGGTAACGTCTCAACATGATGTCATGTTGACATCAGCAAACAAAATGCCAAGTATATTATTGGTGGTGAGCAAAAAGTAATGGCAGTTTTGTTACAATTATAAAATATGTTTGCAGTTTACAAGATGTGGAAATGTCATCAATGGTGGTGTCGTTCATTGAGGAAGAAGACCAACGACTAAGTGAGTATGCGGCTTGGTCAATGAAGGTCATTGGCTATTGCTTGCCTGCAATGCAAAGGAGAATTGCCAATATGATCAATACGAATCCAATGTCACCTTCACAAAGATAAATTAAACACTTCAAAAGTCTACTGCTGCGACTTCTCTGATCCCCCAATCAATACAACGGACTCTTTTCACACTGCCAAGTTGTTTGTGTGGCACGCACAACCTTGTCAGAGTCTATTGGATGTTAGCAGAGCTTCCAAGGCCATAATATCTGCTATGGGGTATCACTGGGGTGTGGGGAGATTTGTGGAATCGGGCTTTTGTGTAGCCGAAGGCTACAGAAGGCATTGGCAAAACCTATAACGCCACCCACAAGTAAAGAACCATCTCTCTGTCTTTCTCAAAGCATTCAAAAGACATGAAGGCATGAGGGGGCGGGCAAGGGGGAGAAGAACAAAGAAGATGTCGACTATGGCGTTACGGCACATGCACTTGATAGCATTGAAAGGCAGAATTTTGAAATTGGGCCATGGCTGATATCAACGTAGGAGGTGGTCACTTCAATTTCTGAAGGTTGTTGGAATGTGTTAGGGTTGCAACTACGAAGTGCATGTATTCTGCCCCCTACCTTCATAAATAAATATATAATAAGGATGGGGTCTTATGGAGGGGGGCTTTCTAAAACATTTCAGTGGGTGCTGTTGAGATTTTTTAGGATTATGGGGGCGGGCAAGGGGGAGAAGAACAAAGAAGATGTCGACTATGGCGTTACGAAACATGCACTTGATAGCATGGAAAGGCAGAATTTTGAAATTGGGCCATGGCTGATATCAACGTAGGAGGTGGTCACTTCAATTTCTGAAGGTTGTTGGAATGTGTTAGGGTTGCAACTACGAAGTGCATGTATACTGCCCCCTACCTTCATAAATAAATATATAGTAAGGATGGGGTAATATATAATAAGGATGGGGTCTTATGGAGGGGGGCTTTCTAAAACATTTTAGTGGGTGCTGTTGAGATTTTTTAGGATTATTTTTAAGTGGGTGGTCTCATGAATTTTGTATCATAGTTTAAGCTCCTATATTTATGGAAGTTGGTGGTCTCATGAAGTTTATTATTTTGTATATTTCAATTCAACAGTTTAAATAAATATAAAATAATAAAAAAATTAATTGGTGAGAATTTTAAAACTTTATATGATTGACAAGTGGCAGAAAAATGCCTAAGTTGCTGGGGCAATTTCTAGCCCCACCCCTTTTGCACCCACTTAAGTTTTTGAACTAAAAAGTAGGGGCTGCTATTGTTGAGGAAAAGATTCTAATTAATCTTGTAACATTTTCTTTTTTTGCTTCATGGGACCCCTTGCTCCTTCAAAATAGATCCTGAAGGCCCCCCATGGGACCTCACCCTAATTCTTCTCTTCACACTCTTGCTTTGTTGTCAAAGGATCCCACAACCTACCAATATGTAATAGAAAAACCATTTATTTTGATATGATGCAAATTTCTCAAAAGAGGTGCGATGACTAAATTTTTTGAAGTAGATTGCTACAATTTTATGCCCTTGTTTCAATATCTCTCTGCCCAGGTCGAAGGAGGTTGAATATTGAATATTGAGGGCTAAAACAAATAGGTTGAAACCCTCGAAATGGACTAGGAGGATGTGACGATGTGCGACTTGGTTAATGTAGATTGTCAATGGTGAGAACGCCTCTAATAATGTTGGTAAATGTCGAGCCACAACAATGCCTAAAAAAAAAACATCTCCTAAAAACTAGAGAAATTGCCAATGAGCAAAAAAAATTGCCATGAAAACCTACAAATTGGTTGATATGTCAAAAACTTCCATTTTTTTCCAAACAAAAGGTTAGTGTTCATTTTTCAAGTCTTTTGGATTCAATGATGATGTTTGTTTGGTTGCATGACACTTCAATAGTAGGGCTAAGTGTTGAAGTCACCTTGATTCGAAAAGGGACGTGCAATCATGACTTTGATACCATGTTGGAGAAACCAAAATCTTAAAGCACAATGCAATGATATCTTCCTAAGTTGAACAAATGAGCACAAAACATATTTATCATATAATATAAAGAGTATCTAAATGTACAATGAGTATTATATATATATATATATAAGAGCAAGGTGGAGAAGGTGGGGAAGTCAAGATTGAACAACTAACTACCTCTCTAAATGTGCAACACATCATATGTTTTCTCATATAACAAGTGTTTGACCATGTGTTAAGTGTGCATGAAATAATTGTCTCAGAAGGTGAGTACATGTGTTTCAACAACATGAAGTGAAACAAAAAGCTAAAAGTCCCCAAGTGGAGACTTAACTAATGTGAATGGGTCAACATGGAAAGGGTGATATCTTATTAGATATGAAATGACCCTATTTACACAAACAAATAGGATATACATGGCCGCCATATCAATGTAGGTTATTGTTTATGTGCATGCTTTCCTTTGATGTGGCACATTAAATTATTATTTATATATTTATAGGAATTAAGCAATATTATTTCATTTTAGTTATTTATTTTACTTTAGTATGTGTATTCACTATAGTTTCATCAACCTAATAAAGTGCTAAAAAAAAGTAAGGTAGGTAATAACCTCCTTTGCAATCTCCTCACAATTTTACGTCCACCTAAGTGTTTATCCCCTAGTATGTTTTGAGACCCATCTTACATATTCACTAGCCACCTTAATAATCATAAAAAGGATTTTACAACCACCCTTGGCCTTGAAATTTCTTCATTGAGCAATCTTATAAATTTAATATACTAATCCTACAAGGACCCTAGTACCCCCTAGTGTTAGATTCCTTCAAATTTTACAAAAAGCTAACTTTTTCCTCTTTGTTCCCTAAAGTGTACTATGTTTTTAACTATCAAACCACCAAAAACTTAAGAGAAGGTTGTATTTAAACTTATCCTTTCCCTCCCTTCACAAGTGAATACAAAATTGGAAAATTTGGTAACTCTCTATACACACAATACACTAGAAAACACAAAGAATCTCCATTAGAGTTGTAGAAACGCAATACTTCATATCAAGAGCCAACAAGGTTGGATGCATCTCCATTGTTCCTCTCCCATGAATTCTCTCTAGGTTCCCTCCTCTTTCTATTCCTTACCAATTGTGCATCCTTCTCTTTCCTTGAGAAACCATAGGAATCCATTTCCTTCTCTAAAGTTTAGAAAGCCTAGCTATAGAATCTTGCCATATTTAAAACCTTTCCTTTAACTACCATCATTATTGTGATTAACTCCCTCGCAATTTTTATCCTTCATCACTTGCACAAACACGTGATAGTTTACCTCCTAAGTTTTGTTATTTTGAATGTGATTATGACACACACCACCAAACACCTAGGTCTACAAACACCCAAATATTTTCCAATGTGCTTTAGTGGAGGTTTAAATATACCAAATAGAGGTTTGACTAAGGCAATCTCATGAGTATAACAACTAATTCTTCATGTGCCCATGCATTTTAGAGATCTATAAGCAACATGATCATTCTAGTGTGGATTTCATAACCTTCAAGTACAACTCCCTTGGTCCATTTTCAACACTATTCTAGGCACTATCTTTTTATTATAGGCATTCTGTGTCCATGTTAACTAGTTGCTAGTTTTCATTTGATGATCTCAACATTTGTTTTAGTATTTATGTTAAGTTTTGAAATACTTTTATTATTTACTATTATAACAAACGACAAAAATATTTCTCACTTGGAAATATAAGAATAGTATTTTTGTATAAATTAGATAAGTTACATCACACTATTTTTTCCCTATTTTTCAAATCAAAACGTTCAAAAACCTATAAATTACAATAATAGTTAAAATGATCAATTTTCAACATTTCAAATATTTTTTCTTTTCTTTTAACAAAATTATTTATTTAATTTGAAGAAAAAAACATTTTTTAAAATAATTTATAGATTTACATTATTTGTTAAAGTTTAAGTGTGTTTTTATGTGCACATACAAGTGTATATATATGTGTGAGTGTGCATAAGCATCGTAACTAATTAAAACTATAAATTTAACGTGTACACAAGCCAAAACAATAATTCAAAAAAAAAAAATTATTTATAAAACAAAAATGACTATGAGATGGAGAATTACATCCTAATAGATCTCAATTTATTCGTACTATTCTCTTGAAGACCAATATGACCTTTAAACTTGATTAATAACCTAGGTTGTAGCTTTCCAATTCTCACAAATTGATTGTAGCATAAATTTCTATGAATAGATATGCCAAACTCCTGTTGTCTCTTGTTATCTATCTATGGGCATTATATGAAAAAAAAAATATAAGAAAGTTTTATCCCATTTGCAGTTAATACAAATATTGAAATTGATAATGACACACAACCAAATATAAAGATATTCCAAGGTCATACACAATCCTTTGAACCATCCACACAGTACATCTAACAATTCCAAAAGTTATAGGTAAGCATTACTCTAGAACTATCAACGATAAACATTTTTAGTCTTGGCTACTATCCTTCATATCATTGTAGTTGCTTGTTCGTTGACAATAATTGCATAGAATTCTTTGATTGAGAGATTTAAGATAACATGTCATTACAACCCACTTCAGCTTTACAAATAAGTATATTCATTAAATAGTCCTATTCTAGTTAAGCATAGAAGTATACCTCACCAACAAATAAGCAGATCCCAATTTTTCTAGAGGATTTTCATTCTTTGCTCATGTTAATAATTGTTATTCAAAGTTTCACTTTAAAAAAAAACACACACAATTCCCAATACAAATTTTTCAATCCTTTCCATTCATTAATAATATTTTGAAATTCAGTAGATTCATTAAATTATCTTTATTGTGGGTAAGTACATAAATATACCTCATCACCAATTATGAAATTCCCAAATTTTCATGAGATACTTAGTTCTTCTAATAAATTAATGTTTGTCCAAGGTATTCTATCCAAAATATCACATTTTCCTTGCATTCATCTCAAATATTTCCACTTATTCCTATTCAAATTTATATTTTTCTAGAACACAATTCCCAACCTTCAAATGCAAATTTTCCATTCCTCTATTAATCAACGATCTTTCGAATTCCCAATGAGGTTTCTCACGTGCTTTCATAATTAACGTTCAAAATGATCTTCCCCTAAATCTGTGGTGGTAGTTTTCTACAAATGCTTGTTTTAAACAATAATATATTTGTACTATATGTTCTTTCTCAATGAAAAATAAAGTGCCAAATGTTATCTTTGAAAAAACTTCAAAATTGTTTGTTAAAATTGTATAATATTTCTAAGGTTAAACTTGTTGTAAAGCTTTGTAAAGCTTTATTTGTTTGATTTGAATCTTTCAAACATTGATTTATTCCTTCATCAATTAAGTTTAGCATTCACTGCAACTTCAAGATAAAATATACTCTTGCGGAAACAATCTTAATACATTAAGAAATATTTATATAAGATCTAGTGAAAACAATATAAATATATATATCAAATAATCACAAATCATAGAACGGCATTATTTTTAAGTTGAAATAGTAAATGAATGAATAACTTAGAATACATGTGTGGCAGTAGTATTAATACTTTTTTAAGACGTAACTTGAAATCAAGTGAAGCTTCTTGTACAAACTTGAGTGAGTAATACTATAGATAAGATGACCCTTAAAGAAAAGTATGAGATCATTGCATTATACATTTTATTTAATTTTCTAGAAAGGAATAAGATCATTATGTTATATCTTAAAAAAATAAATCATGTATGTACATGTCCTTTCCCAACAAAAGCTCTCATTTTCTTCTTACTTATTATTAATGAGTATAAATCTTACACACAATGTCGTATCCTTCAAACATTATGGAAGGAAGGGATTGTGAGATGGATATGCTTCTCTTTCCTTTCGATATGCCCTATTCACAAAAAATGTCACCATTTTTTTCATTAACATGAAATTTCCAACCATAAACAAATGAAAAAACTAAGAAACTTTATATATTCAACCTTACAAAATCTACCAACAATTAAAAAGAACTTTCAACCTTTCTTTCAAACAAATGAGTTACTACCAAATTTCCTTTATCTTTAAAGGTAATTTTATAGAGCACTCTTTTCTTAATAAAATCAATGCTGATGACAAGTACATTTAGCACATCTTAGTCCATAAGATTTACAACATTATGCTTCGTGAAAACCTAAAATCGTTTAAAATAAGAATTTAGAAGTTTAACATATTAACAAAATTTTACAAGCAGAATACGTATTTGTGTAAAAGTGCAATTGAATGATAGTGGTGTTTGGTTTGAAAAACAAAGTTTTGAAATGTAATAATAAATTTTGATTTTGGTATCGTATTTATACATTTTTGTACTTGTACTAATTAAAATAATAACATTGAAATTAAAAATGAGAAATTTAAAAGGAGATAACAAGATGTTTTCTTCTAAAAGAATTGACACATAGTAGGAAGACGTGTGGAAAGAGGTAGAGATAAGTTGAAAAAGGAAAGCAGTGCTCGAAGAATAGAATACAACCTTTCCAGCATCGATACCAAAAAATAGATGTGGAATATTGAAGCTTATTACCCAATTCCTTTATACAATACCATCTAAGAAACTGTAACTACAGTCTTTGCCCTTTGTTTAAAAACTTGTCTTGACAAGATCATATCAAAAGAGCAGAACATATTTGTGGTATGAACTATGAAGCCATCTACTCACTGAAACAGAGGAAGAAGCAAGGAATGATCATCAAGCTTGACATGAACAAAGCTTATGACAAAGTTAATTGGAATTCTCTGTCAAGTAATGGAGAAGTTTTCCTTCGTGAAGGAATAGACTCATTTAATCTAGAGTCATATTTTAACACGAACTTTTTCTGTTTTGATTAATGAAGTACCTGCTGATTTTTTCCCAGCAAGCAGAGGTATAAAACAGGGAGACTTATCTCCCTGTACTATTTATAATTCTTACAAAGGCTCGCAGACAAGGAATCAAGGTTTAGATGCTTCGGAAAAAGATGAAAGGGATTTCAAGTCCGCTCCATAATTGAGAAAGTTACACATCTACAATTCAGTGGTGAATCGGTGATACAATAATAGTAGCAGCCCCAACCCTAGATGAGGCAAGAAGACTTAAATATATTTTGGACTTTTATGAAACAATGACAAGGCAGGAAATAAATGTAGATAAATCTAAGATCTACTTTATAAATGTCCCGAATGGTGTCAAGCAAGAAATTCAAGGAATTTTGATATTTGAAAAAGGTGAACCTTTAAGCTCATACCTAGAGATGCCTCTGATGGAAAAGTTACACCAAAGACTTGGAAGCCTTTAAATAGCAAGATTCAAAATAAGTTGTTTACTTCAATGTAACGGGACTCACTAGGACTCATTAGGGCTCAACGAGTCCCGAGGAGCCAAAACACACCCTGGCCGAGTCACAGGAGCCAGCCCAGGACTTCAGGGCAGCCAGTCCTCTAGCGTCAGGGCCGGACTCACCCGGTGCTTACGATGTCGAGAGAGTCCAGAGGCCACAGGCAGCTAAGCAACAAAGGCCAAAAGGCCAAAAAACATAAAGAGTTAAAGTTTAATGTTTTTTTTTTTTTGACTCTCTATTATCTCCCCAACCCTAAAAGCAACCTCATGTCATTCATTTGGAAAAATAGGAGGAGAAGAGAGAGTTGTGAAGAAAAAAAAGAGATCATTATAGGGAAACCAACAAGCTATTGAAGACAAATCTAGGTTGTTAAATCATTTGGGAAGTTTCATACCAGCAAGGAGGTCCATTGAGAGCTCATTACCAACAATTGGCAGGAGTTTGCATTGCATTCCAAGCTAGATTTAAGAGGTAAGTTTGCTTTTAATTGGTTTTTTTGTGTTTTTTTAACAAAAAATTTATTGTAATTTGTAAAATCATTGTTTTTTTGAGTTTGCATTTTTTTACAAACCCTGCTTTGCAAATTTTGCTTAAATGAATTTTAAATACCAACATTGTTAGCCACTTTCATTTGCAAGTCAAACCATATTTTCACAATGTCTCAAAGTCAAACCCCAGGCAAAAAAGACCTTGCTTGGAAACATGCTGAAATATTTGCCAGAATGAAAAAATGAGAGGCAAAATGTAAATATTGCAAAACAATATATCATGGAAGAATAACCAGATTGAAATATCATATTGCACGCATACCCATCCATGATGCAGTGGGCTACACTAAAGCACCTCCTGAGGCTGTTCATGAAGTGCAGGTGCAATTAGAAACATTTGAATTACAAAAAGTAATGAAAAAGAGGCAAAGGGAGGAGATGGCGAGTGTTAGACAGCCACAGGGACTTGGTGTTGTTGGAGATGCTTTTTCCATGCCTCCATACCGTCCTAGTGCTAGTGCTTTCGCTACTGCAACAGCTATGCATACTACTACTACTAGTACTACTCCTAGTGTTGTTGGCGCTGCTTCTGCTAGTGGTAGTGGGAGTGTTAGCATTGGCCCTAGAGTTTGTAAATCTAGGGTGGACTCATATTTTGTACCACGCACTACTTCTGGTTCTCAACTATCGCTTGAGAGCATGGGTTGGAACAAGGATGTACATGATGCAGCAAAGAAAACAATTGAAGACTTTTGGTACTATTGCACCATTCCCTTCCATGTAAACAGGTAATTCTTTTTCGTTTAATTGTTTTAAAATTTATATTTAAATTTTAGAATCTAGAATCTAGATGTATCTCATAATCTCATTATCGAATTCAAATTTAAAGTTAAAAACTTAAAACTTTTCATTTTACAATATTTATCTAAATAACTTATTAATTTATTTATGACATGTTTTAGGTCTCCTTTTTGGCAAAACATGGTTGATGCCATAACTATATGTGGGGCGGGGTTTAAAGCCCCTACTGAAGATGAATTAAAGGGCCCACTTTTGACTCAAAAGGTGGCGGATGTAAAAGCACACAATTAAGAGGGCAGCACTTGCAATGGAGGTCAAGTTGCACCATCATGAGATTGATGGTTGGACCCGATAGGAGAAATAGGGTGGCTCATGAATTTTCTAGTTTCCTCGAGATGGTGTACTTCCTGATGCATTGAATAATTTGAAATTTGAATTTGATTTAGTGATTAATAATTTAATATGGCTGGTTATGTTTTAATGTATTGAATAATTGGTTTTGTTTATTTTTTCAGGTGACACCATCTTCATCAAGTCCACTGATACTTCCGCCCAAATCAAAAATGCCACATACCTTTGTGAGGTTATAGAGGAGGTGATAGTTGAGGTGGGAGAAGAGAATGTAGTTCAAGTGTTGCAGATAATGCAGCAAATTATGTTGCTGCTAGTAGATTATTGATGGAGAGGCACCCTACTATATTATGGACTCCATGTGTCGCCCATTGCATTGACCTCATATTGGAGGATCTTGGGAAGCTCCCATGGATCAAAACATGTGTGGATTCCGTAAAAAACATTTGCAAATTTGTATACAATCACACATGGGTGCTTAACCTTATGAGGCAATACACGGGGTTGAGGGAGTTGGCTCGTCCTGGCATCACTAGGTTTGCAACAAATTTTATCACATTGCAATCCTTGATTCGGTCAAAGGCAGCTTTAAGGCACATGTTTGTTGGTGAGGAGTGGTCTTCCTCATCCTATGCTACAAGCACTGCAGGGATTGTTGTGGCTAATTGCATTTTTTATGAGCCAGGGTTTTGGACACCAGCGGAGGAGATTGTGAAGCTAAAATTTAATTCTTCATTATGTTTTACTTTTAATTTTTATTCATATTTTACTTTTATTTGTTTATTTTCGTTCACACTTACTTAAGTTAATGTTTGCACTTTGCAGTTTATCGAGCCCTTGGTAGTTCTCCTACGAATTGTTGATGGGAAGAAGCCCGCAATGGGCTACATATATGAGGGCATGGATAGGGCCAAAGAGGCCATTAGATCCGTCTATGGTGGAGTTGAGAAGTATCATCCCATTTGGGAGATCATTGATCAAAGATGGCACCACCAACTTCATAGGCCCATCCATGCAGCCACATGTTTCCTAAATCTAGCCTTCCAATTCAGCCGTGACCTACGTGCAGATAGAGAGATTCTTAGAGGGCTCTACTCGACGATAGAGCGGATGTTGCATGTTGTTACTACACAAATAGTGCACGAGATAGATGCCTTCACTAAGGCACAAGAAGACTTCTTTGCACGTCATTTGTGCAAAGAGAGTAGGACGACATTATTGCCAGGTAAAAATATATTTAAAGGCATAATTTTCATCTTTTTATGTGATAATTTATTATTAAATGTTGAACTTGAAACTTGAAACTTGAAAATTAAAGTTGGAAATGAGATTGATTTTGTTTCTTTTTCTTATTTCAGATAGTTGGTGGCATATGTTTGGTTCTGATACACTGAACCTTCAAAATGTTGCCATTCGTATATTGAGCTAGCCATACAGTTCATCTGGTTGTGAGCACAATTGGAGTATGTTTAAGCACATACACTCCAAGAAGCGCAATAGAATGTCAGTGGAGAGGATGAATGATTTGGTATATGTTCATTACAACCTTCACCTCAGATACAGGAAGATTTTTGACGACGACTCCACCCCGATCAGGCTAGAGGAGGTTGATCCACAGTTTGAGTGGATCACTGAGGCTACAGATGCAGTCTTTAGTGACAAAGACCTTGATTGGGTGGACCAGGCATAAAGAGAGGCTGAGGTTGTAGCCATGGCTGAGGAGGCTAGAGCACGAAGAGACACAGCTGCTGTTGGTGAGAGTGGCATGGAGACACAAGCAGAGACTATGGCTGCAGCTGCTACATCATCGAGGACCCTTAGAAGCCTTCGTAGGAAGGATGTTGGCTCCACTAAGCCATAGACTTGTGGCTATTTTTTTGATATTTCATATTTATATGGAACATTTGATGTCATGGATTTCATATTCCATGAGTTTTGTATACATTTGACTATATTTATATATCTAAGTATGTTATTTCCTTCAGCAGCTCAACTACAATTTGTGTATTTTATACTTATGCGATCGTTGTATACTTGTGTATGTGATCAAATTTGCTTCTATTTAATGATGTTATTGTGTCTTTAAGGTTTATTCAATAAGGTGCTTGAAACAAGTTTGAAATCCTTAAAATCTCCTAAATTTCTAAAGTTTCAGCTTTTCATTTACTTGAATCTGCTCCAGGAGGTCTCAGTCAGCGAGTCAAGTCACCCTAGTCAGTCACAGGCAGTCAGGAGCCCGAGAGTTACTATAGCTTCACTTGTTTGGGAATTTAATAATCTAATACTCTTTACAAGCAATCTCCACATACATGTCACTTTTAAAAATTCCTGGGATTGTAGCCAAAAACTATCACAAGGATCTTGTGTCAATTCCTCTAGAGTGGGTCAAACAGTCAAAAGAAAATCAGCAAGTTAATATGAGATAAGACGTGTCTCCCTAAAACATTGGGGGATTTAGGATTCAAACAAAGCAAAGAAATGAATACAACCTTGAGAGCCAAACTAACATGGCAGGTCTATGAAGAGCAAGACCAACTGTGGAGTAAAGTACTAAGATCAAAACATTTGGACTCACAAGTAGATCGACAAATCTTTCATGCAGGAATCCCTTCTATGAGGATTGGCCATCTGGAACTTTATCAGAGGACAGAAATCCCTATTAATGCCTAAGTTGTGATGACTTGTAGGGGATGGCGAGAAAATTCATTTTTGGGAAGATGCATGGATTCAACAAACTCCTATATCACAAAATGAAGACTCTCAATAACTAATCAAATTCGCTTAAGCAAATTTGAGAGCTATGGGAAGAGAGTACATAAGAATAGACAATGGGAATTAGACTTGGAAGGTCTTGGCCTCACCCACCCAAGATCTAGAAGATAAAGTTACAGAACTAATTCAGCTTCTAGCAAGATGGCCACTCCCCTCCAAGAGCAAAGAAGATAAGCTCATATGGGATGAAAGTCGACATGGAGCAATTTCAATCAGGTCTGCTGACAAGGAGATTCTTTTTGTTACAAGAAAAGTTGGAATACACTTACCCAAAAAAAAACTATGAATTCATGAAGGGAATCCAAAAGCTAATTATTTCCTTTGGGTGATAGTTCTAGAAAGAGGCTGAATGTACAACAGACTAACGAGAAGAGGACTGAATGTCCTAGGGATGGTCGGCCATCTCTTTTGGCTCTAGTTTAAATTTATGAAAAAAAAAGCCCCCAACTTTTAAAAAATGATTTGTTAGTGTTGTTTGTAGGCCCCCACACCCCTCTTAACTGTAAAATAACAAAAGGAGGCCTCCATATCTCATTTTAGTTCATTTTTACATGCAAAAACAAATTGCAACCAAGTTGGAGCCAAAAAAAATTGTTTTAAGTAGGGTTTGAAGGTGCAGTTGGAAAATCCAGCATTGGTGAGCAGTGAGGAGTGAGGTAACTAGAGAAGTGAAAGAGGTGAGTGAATCTTCCTTCTTTTTTCCTTTTTTTTTTTCCAAATTTTAAAGGAAGAAATCTGTGATTTTTCCTTTGTTTTTTTCTATTTACAATTTTCACTTGCATATTGTTTCACAAACAAAACAACATTGAGAGTAGTGGGCATGAGGAGATGGAAGAAATAAACGAAAAATCAAAATGTGGGTTTCAAGTTCACTTGGGGATTCATCAAAGTGTAGGAGTGCTATGGGTGAAGGGGGGCAGCCACAAAATCTATTTGATTTCCTTTCAAAGTTTTAAAACCTTATGCAAAAGTCCCCTTTAATTTCAGAAAAGCTCTTTTTCAAGTTGTGACAGCCCCGGAGAAAAATTAAAAAGAAAAATTCAAGAGGTATTAGAGTGTGATTGTGTCACATTTGTAAAACAAAATTTAAAGGGAGCTACATAAGGGTGTATTTTCATCTATTGGGCTATATAGGACAAGGGATGAAGGTTTGTAAAGAGATAAAGGAGGATGAAAAGGTAGAGGCTCATAGATTACATATGGAGAAGCAATCAGGTCTACAAGTGTGCCAATGCCAACACAATCCACACAATCAACTATAAATATTCCCTCCATGGTTGGTAGTGGTAGTGGTAGTGCTGATGTTTCCACAAGAGGAAAGAGAAAAACTATTACTAGTGAGAGGGTGGGGACAGTTGCAGGTTTGTTCATTTTGCAGGTGCAAGACGTGGGAGCCTTCCATTGTCAAATTTTTCTATGCCCATGCCATCCCATTCCATGTAACACATTCTTCTTACTTCAAACAAATGTTCAAAGATGTAGTTTTTGTTGGTCCATCATCCAACCCCCATGGAGAACATAAATTGTGCACCACCCTCCTTGACAAAGAACATTGCAAGGTGAAGACAGAGTTGGATTAGGATAGGCTACTCTATTGTCATGGATGGGTGGACAAATATTAGACATCGGCCACTCATCAACATCAAAGTCACATGTTCAACTAACTCTTATTTTCTTAGAACTATTGATCATTCTAGGAAGCGCAAGGATGCAAAATTCCAATTTCATATTTTGGGAGATGCCATAGAG
Organism: Sequoia sempervirens; assembly: GCA_007258455.2. Taxonomy (NCBI): domain Eukaryota; kingdom Viridiplantae; phylum Streptophyta; class Pinopsida; order Cupressales; family Cupressaceae; genus Sequoia; species Sequoia sempervirens. Next base: position 1,896 of record VDFB02155021.1, on the reverse strand, counting down.
GAGGTTAGGACCTCAAATGTTGTACAAGTGGTCACTGATTCAACGTGTGTGCAAATTAGCTGGCATGATTGTGGAGGGTGCTTACAAGCATATTTTTTGGAACCCATGTGTTCATGCATTGAACAACATATTGAAAGACAAAGAAGATAGATAGAGTGCAAGAGGTGGTGGAAAGAGCTAGAGATATTCAGATGTTTATTTGCAACCACCACACCTCACTTGCTCTGTATAGGACCTTTTCAAAAAAGGAATTCCTCAAACCTATCAAGACAAGGTATGGCAGTTATTTCATTTTGTTAGAAAGGATACTTAAGGTGTGTTGACATTGCAATTCGCACCTTTGGTGTGCGTATTGGAAACGGACAGCTATGCACAGTTAGACTGCTATTTAAATTAGGAGGGGAAGCTCCCTCTTTTGTTGATTATGTGTAAAAAGAAAAAGTAAACTAAATTCCTATCTTTTTATCTCAGCTGAGAGCACAAGGTTATAAAACTCTTTGTGTTGCAGCTGAGGTTTTCTCTGGTTTCATAACTTCAATTACAACTAGGCCTAAACTTATAACGCGTCTATCTCGAGTAAATTCAAAGCAAGAGGATTTAGAAGTAAACGAGGAATGATTTGGTAAACACGAAGCTTAAACAAACTTATTTCCAGAACACATCCGAAGACTCATTGTACTTTTGGATGAAAGCTGAAACAATATTATAAAAGCAAAACATCAAACGATAAACTTGATCTCAAAATTCCCTCAAAGACTCATTGTACTTTTGAGGTGTAGATCAAAATAAAGATTATAAAAACAACAATACTGAAAGATCTTGAGACTTTGGATCAAAGCACTATGAGCATAGGATTTATTTCCTCAAACTCCAACAATAATTACACGTTTGGGACAATAGATTGTATCAAGAGGACATGTTGTGACCCTGAACCCCATTGCAAATGGGGACCCTTATTGTTTTCTCTTACAGGAACTTTGCTTTTCGCGTACCTGGATTTTGTATGCGCTCTCGTCTGGGGAGTTTTGAGTTTGAGAATCTTGAATGGTCACCGAGTAAGTCAATGGAAGGTTTAGCACGGATCAATGTATAGCATTAAGCCATACCGTGCTTAGAAGGCCTGGGAGACGAAGATCGACTGTCGTTTCAGTCAAATCCGACACCTCCAAGTTTTTAGGGTTTCTCACCCCGGGCCCCTATTTTTTAGGACCTACTTTTTTGGCACTTTTGGGCAATTCTGGGATCCCTATTTTTTAGGGTCTATTTTTGGAAAGTTGCTATTTTTGGAAAATTTCTATTTTTAGAAAGTTTCTATATTTGGAAAGGTCACGAGTTTCAAAAATCCACTCAGAAGTTCGAAAAGATCAACGAAACTCTCAGAAAATCGATTCGAATTTTTTTTGAAATTTTGGTAAAATTCTGGAAAATCACATAAAAAGTTCAAAAAATCTGGAAAATTTGCTCGAAAATGGTGAGAAATTCTGGAAAATCACAGAAAAATCTGGTGAAAAGCACAGAAAATGGTGAATAAGATGATGAATCTGTTAACAAATTGGTGAAAAATCAGGAAATTCATCAAGAAATCTGAACAATCCATGAAAAATCTGAGAAACTCATGATAAATCTGAACATTCGTTCATGGAGAAGACTGAACTTTGTGAAAAATTTGCCTAAGTAAGGAGTTTACCAGCATGGAGAATGGAGAAAATAAGTCAATGGTGAAGGCTTCAGCCTTAGTCAAATGGGCAATGGCAAGGAAAATGAGGAAGTCCGCCCAGCAAAAGATCCAACGGCAAACAATCTGATTAAGTCCGCCCTCAGCATGGCCTAACAAATGATGAAGTCCGCCCATGGAGGAAATGAGGGGATGGCCAACCAAAGGCTGAATTCCGCCCT
>VDFB02155020.1:0-20703 GCA_007258455.2 Sequoia sempervirens | reverse complement strand
TTGTAGAATGAAAGTTGCACCACTTTGCAACTTTACACTGCTTGCATCTAGCAACTTTTCCCTCATCTGAAAAGTCATCACCATTGGAAAACGCCTCCGAGATAGCAAAAACCGAGAGAGGTTTTCGTAGATGGTCCCAATACGATCACGCAGTCTCCAACGGAGTGTCTATATGCCCCATGGTCTCTGAGAAAGAGCCCTTCAAATATTGTTTCCTTTTAGCACTTTGGACTCTTAAGGGAAATCGCCGGTCCAATGTAGCTCGAAGTGATTCAGCATATTTGGGTGCAAAAGAGGACCATCCCTAGTGTAAACGTACTCATACGGACGTGTTGGAATAGTCCGTTTGGTCATATGAGTTGCGGAATGAAAGTTGCACCACTTTGCAACTTTACACTGCTTGCATCTGGCAACTTTTCCCTCATCTAAAAAGTCATCACCATTGGAAAACGCCTCTGAGATAGCAAAAACTGAGAGAGGTTTTCTTTGGGAGATAGTCCCAACACTTATCAATGCACCTTTGGATACAGAAAGTGTTCAGATGCTCCACGGTTCCCAAGAAATAGCTCCTTCAAATATTGCTATCTTTTAACACTTTGGACTCTGCAAGGAAATCACGGGCCCAATGTAGCTCTCAGAGTGATTCTGGGTGTAATTTGGGTACAAAAGAGGACCCCTAGCTTAAACGCACTCCACACGACGCAGTTGGAACAGCTTTTTGGTCGTGATGAGTTGTGAAATGAAAGTTGCACCACTTTGCAACTTTAATTCCTTTGAAGATTGCAATGGCTTTGTGTAGTTGGCGTGATTCCTACATGGTGAAACAAAGTTTAGTTTTGTTTCACCAAGTCAATACCATCTCTTGAATTTTTAGGAAGTAGATTAGAACTTCTGACCCCTTGTCTCCTTTTTCAGTTTGTTTGATCTGCAACCCAAATAAAAGAGCTTCATTGTCTAGACCTTCATTGTGAATTGAAAAAATTCAATGCTTTAGGTGTGATAAGTTTGGTCACTTTTCCAAACATTGTTCAGATAGACCTAAGCATCAAGCCTCTGTTGCAAATGTAGATGATGTCTCTCCACAAAAGAATGAAGAGCCTTGTTACCATGCAATATAATAAGATCCTTGAAGCCTTGTGCTTACAATAATTATAAGATCAATATAAGAAAAGCCTTGTTACTATGCAATATAATAAGATCCTTGACTTACTGATGCTTTAATTTTTTCATGATATTATAGAACATTTTTATGGGTTGTTGGAAAGTCCTCCCTTGGGCTACTGAGTTTGGTTACAAGTGATTCATCCAAGTTATTAATCTCTATCTTGTTCTTATTAGATATAGTCCTCCTTAATATATTTTATACTGGACTCCAATTGAAGTAGATTATTATATTGTATGAAGTAGAGATTCATTTTCATGCCACATTGTACTATACCATATACGCTGCATTTTGAATAATGTTTTAGTCAAATTTGAAAGTAGTAACTGGGGTAATGAAATAAATAAAGGAAAGATTGAAAATTATGTTTGTTTACTTGCTCCTCTTGTTCAACCTGATAGTGAGTGACTAATTTGTGTGCTCTTGTGTTCTTGTGATTTTGTTTTTGCATGGGTTAATTAATTTAATTTGAAAGTATAGGTATGTGTTAGCCTAGGTCTATGCTTTATCAACGTTAAGTGGTAGAAGGAGAGGTCTTTTATAGAGCATCAGCCAAAACATGCACCTAACTGGAATGTGAGTTAGTGACATGAGGCTTTTGAAAGTGTGCCTAGCAGTCATGAAGCAGTGAGCAACAGGTAAAAATGGTGCCTGGGAGGATCTAAAATGATGTTGAGTGGCATGATGGATGAGAATAGGCACCTAGACTGACAAGACTAGCTGAAATTGGTGCCTAGCATTTATTTGACTGAGCTAAAAGTCAGGTACATCAAGGATAGTTGCTTGGAGTGGATGTTTATGCAATGTGAAGCAATGGTTTGAGTTTGAAAGATGTGTAATGCAATGTAATCAATAATATGAATAAATTTTTTATTATTAGTTATGTACTATGAAGTAATTGCATAATTGCTTATGTTGACTTTGTAAAAACTATATTGTAATTGAAATTTTTTCATCTATCAGCATCTAGTTGTTACTTATGCAATGTGAGGTAATGCTTTTATTTGAAAGATGTGCAAATGCAATGTAATCAGCAATATGAATAAACTACATAATATATAACCATTATTTTTATGCTATTGTACATCAAGATATTTAACCATTGCTCACTTGATTAAATTTTCAAAGAGTTTAATTATGCACATGAGGAGGCAATTAAATTTTGATTGTTAACTTCTATATATCAAATTGTCCAATAATCAAGTGTATGTCCATATACAAAAATGGCATCAACGCCAACTCAAACAAAATTTTACAATATGTGGCATATGCCATCTCAGTATCTATTCAATATTTATATGCCAAAATGTCTATCTCATTCTAAACTACTGGTGGATCATCAAAATGGAGCCTCTTTGAAGCACTCGTTGCCTCTGAAGGTAGCTGCACAAGAAAAAGTCAAACCACAATTGAGATTAGTTATACTATATAATTTAAAATCGAATAATTAACATCAAAATCAATATACATTAAATTATAATTGAACTCTAAAATTGTAATCTTGATTACCTGAAATATCCGTCTCTTCAAAGGGTCAAGAGTTCTAGAATATGCCCCTCTCAAAGAACCCACCAAACCATCTTTTGTAATTTCAATCTATATAGGTGAACAAAACATAAAACTGATCCAAGTTAGCATACAATTGTCGGGGCAATAGGAACATATAAATACCAAACACAAAAATAAAATGAACATGAGTTAGCTTCTTTAGGTGTTTCGACACCTCCCTCCTTTGAGCTGCTTCCAACACCTACTCTTCCAAGTGTTCCAATAATGCATCGCTGGGTGTTGTGGCCCTTGTCAACAAGGACGATAGCTCATAATTCCCTGCACATAAAAATGACAAGTACATTTGAAACTACCAATCTATGTCGATGTATGTATAATCAATATAAGATCTTAAAATTCTTAATTCAATCAAATTTGAGTTCAATTACCTTGCCCTTATCCAACATTACACTTCCATAGTCTGGACAAGGTTGCACCTCACTCGCAGAAGGTATTTCCTACAAGAGGAAAATAAGATAAACATATAAGTTATTATATAATTTCATTTTAATGACAATTCAAAGGACAAGAAAGCATACAATAAATAAATGTAAATGAATGAGTGCAAAAATATATACTGTGTGCGTGTCTAGGCCAAATGAAATTTCCTTAAGGTGCTATCCGGCCATATTTGTCATTCTCCTCGACATCAACTATTAAATAGACCATGTAAATAAATATTGCTATTACTATACTATCTCTTATTAATATTCATTTTTAAAAAATGCAAGTTATAAATCTACAACTTAAATTTTACCTCGTCACACCTCCAATGTCCCCCTCTCTAGTAGGAGAGGAATCTATATGGTGTGCTCCACTCCCTTGTGTCTGATCTATAATGTCCACATCGTGGAAGTCATAATCGGAAGTGTCTAGGGGATGCTCGGAAGGCTCTACAAGAGGACCCAAGAATATTTTGGCTATTATGGAGTAAGTATGTGGTACACAAATATGTGGACCTCGACGAGAATGATGCAAGAAGATCGAGCCATCACCAACATCAAATTTTATCAATGAGCTACCATGTAAGCATGTGAAATCCAAAAGACCACTCAAAGAGTGAATAGCGGATAGTCTATGGCCGCGATCCCCGCGATAATATCCTCGGATGGTATACCGAGGTGGTGGAGGAAGGCGAGGGAGGGGAACATGTGGGTGGGGTATTACTCTAACTGCCCCTTCTCTATCCTGGGGCATACCTCCACCAACGCCCTGGAAGGGTCTAATGTCAAAGTAATTAACATGATGCCCTAACACAAACTCAGCATATAATTTTTTTATAAAGTAAAATGGTACATCCAAATTGTTGTTCGGTGGTTTCAAAAAAACCATACACCAACGATCCCAAAATTTTTCTACAATGTCTCTATGAGTGCACCATTTTATAGAAAGTTTTTTTTTATTAACATTAACTGGCAAACCAGTGCAGGGGTTAACAAATAAAGAGGCTATTTGGGCTATGGTTATTCCAAGATCTTTCACATCATCATAGGACAATCCACATGCATAATATTCTCTCATGTCTTCTTGCCACAAATGAAAGGAATTATGTTGCGAGGAGAGGGTTTCTATATTTTTAATTATTTCATTCATTGTGTTTGACATCGAAAATAATCAAGGGACTCTCATATAAACTTCAAAAATGCCCCTTAATTATTGCAATTTTTCATAAATTAATTCTTGAATTGATGGCTGTGGAGGTGGTGGAGGTGGTGGAGGTGGAGGTGGAGGAGGTGGAGGAGGTGGAGGTGGTGGAGGTGGTGGAATTGGTGCATTTTCATTGTCAGCAGCCATAAAGCCCGATTCAATATAAAAACAAATCAATCTAATTAAAAATTAGACAATATAAATGAAAATATTATAAAAAAACCCTAGTTTTTAACAAAAATCTATAAAATTCTCTAATTTTTAATCCAAATACATAAAAAACACTATTTTTAAGTCAAAATCCATTGCAAACATTCAATTTTCATTAAAATCCATGCTAAACTCAAAATTTTCATAAAAAATCTATCAAAACCACCCAACTATTTAGGTCCAACCTTTACTGGGAGAGTTATCAAACCAATTATAGGGAATCCATAACCATCATGAGCTTTTAATCATGCTTTTGATTGTTCATAATCATCTGCATAAATTTCATGTACATACAATAACTCTTTTTTTATCATATTCACTATGTACATGGGATCAATGAGTATTCCCCTTTTTGGGTTTCTGCAAACTTGATATAAAGAAGACCATCAAGTGTAGTTATAGAAGAATCAATATATGTAAAAGAAATGTCAAACAAAATATTGGTTTTTCCTTTATGATTTTGAATATTAATAATGTTTATAAAGATGGAAAAATCATTATCATTGTATTGAACAAAGTTTGTTGAATGAATTGGCAATGGGCTTGTAAATATTTGTAAGTATTGATTAGGTGAAAAAACCAATTTATTTCCTTTGTCATTAATAGGTCATCCAACTAGATTTGATTAGAATGAGGTCTTTCACTTGGTTATAAATATTCTTACATCTTTCCATATCATGTCGAGGTGTACGATGATATTGAAAAAATGTTTTTGCATTAAAGTTTGGTGGTAAAGGTTTCTTAATTGTTTGAATACACTAATTGAGGAAGTTGAATCATATCTTTGTCAATAATCAGAACATGATCAAGGCTGAGAGAATCAAACAACTATGAAAAATTTCCTATCTCATGGCCTAAATTTATATCTAGAGTTATGTTTACAGAAGCTACTGGCCTCAATATTATGAGCAAATTGACATGAATGTTTATCAAGTAATGAATATTTTTTTTTTTTTTTAAATGATTGATAGTTGTTTTGAGGCATGACTTATATGATTGGCCAATAGGAGCCTATGAAGGGGTACCTTCATACCAACTAATCGATATTCGATAATCATGAAGGGTTATACAAAAACGTGTTAAGGATGGATATTTCATTAGCAATTTCTTATCTTGAATATTAGGTTGTAATTTACCTATAAACACCCTTTGAATGTCAACATCTTGAAGACTATAGGAGAATTTCAAATAAAGGGATTAGTATCATTTCATAAAGTTTTTTATTTTCTTTAGGTCCCTTGATTACAATGAACTAAATTTGTTAACAAACCTGAGGACTGATGTTCACTTGAAAGTGTTGGAGGAAATCATTAATGAGTTGTGTAAAGGAGGTAATTGATTGTTTGACAATGAACAAAACCAATCCAAGGCCATATCTTTCAATGATCTAGAAAAGAGTTTCACCATGAGTGAATCTTCAAAAATAAAGTCTCTACACAAGGTAGTAAAAACTAACAAATGGTTATTAGGATATTTTTTACCATTGTACTTTCCAAAGTGAGGTATTTCAATGTTTTGTAGTATAGGTGTATTTAAAATAGTGAACATTAATGAACTATGTGTAAGGTATTTTGGATGTTTACTGTTAGTTTGATTTTGGTTTAAGTTTGAAATTTGTTGTACCACAATTGAAAATTTAATTATAATAATAAAGAATATATTTATAAAAAAATCATTAATAAGATAAACTAAAATAATAATATACTATTTTTAATTTTTAATTTAAAATGTTGAAATATATAATATAAAAAATATCATTTAAGATATTTAATTGTAACAATAATTTGAATAGATCATTCCACATGTAATTCCAAATGTATTTCTTTGATATCACATTTCAAATAAGTCATGTAATAAAACAAATTAACTTTCTTACAATATTCATAATTTTAAATATTATTAAAATAAAAATAATTAAATTGCTTTATTATTATAAAATCAACATATAATTTTGAGTAATTTTTTAAAATATAGAAATAAAATAAAAATAATAAATGTATTTTTTGTATCTATTTATATTTGAAGGATGAATATAAGTTGATATATCTTCTATTGAGAGTCAAGAATTGTGAATTATCCATTATGGTGAGACATGTTCAAAACCTCATTCCTTTTATCAAGATGTTAGAATTCTTACACTTAAGAAGATTAAATCCTTATGAACTCATTCCAAATCTCATTTTTACCAAAATACTAAATTAAATTCAAATTACAACTATACACCATGATGACCCCCTGAGCACAACAAAAACCACAAACCCTCTCCATAAAAAAACATTGTAAAGTGAACCACTACATTGTGCTTGGATAAATGAGCTCCATAATTTTAGACAACGTATAGGACCACAAAAAAACACAACTCTCAAGGAATCCAATTGTTATTAAAAATATGTGGATGAAGACTGAATGTTGATAATGAGGTATCGAAGATAAATCCACACTCCATAAAATAATCAAGTATTTTTATCAGTTTAAATCCTCAAATCTTCTATTATTGTAGCATAATAATTTATCATTTTGCTTTTCTTATCATCTATTATTCCTCCATTAATTGGAGTACCCGAGACTAGATAGGAGATAAGATAATATAGAAGTAAAAACCACTAAATAATTACATTCCATGGTTATTTTGACCAAGAATTTCGTTTGTTAATATTTGAAAATGATGTTTTAGTTTATTTATGTTTTAATTGTTAGATTGATTTTATTTGAAAATAGTAAATTAGAATTATAAATAGATTAATTATCTTTCATCTTGCCCAAATTAGTGATATTTATCACTATATTATAGATTTAGTCTACATTTAGATAGAATTTAGTTGTTTTATTAAACATTAGGTTAGTCTAATTAGATTGTGGATTTAATCATATTTCCACATAATCATTCCAAATCAATTAATAATTATCTTGCTAATAAGTCCAATGAAATCAACAAATTAATCAATGAATCAAATTAGTCACAAAACATTAATTTTTTTTTTCAAATTAGACTTAGAATCATTTTTTCATTAGTTGATTATTTCATATTAATATTTGGAAAAACAAAAAAGCATTGAATGGTTTCTTAATTCTTGTATTTAGGTTAAAATACTCATTTAGTAATTTTGTCACATAAAAAGGTCAAACAATTAAATTTTATCCTAGCAACTACAATGCAATCAACCAAATAAAACAAAAAAAATCAAAACCCTATAAAATAAGGGAAAATCAAGAAAATAAATCAACTAGACAACCAAGAAAGTGAGAAAACACCAATCATATCAAACAAGAAACATAGTTAAATACAACATGATTTGAAATATTCCTTATCTCTTCCATCATCAATCTTATGTGTCTCACAATTAGAAAATAATGGGTAGAACCAATCCTTATTTAAAATAAAGAAAGTAATCCAAAGTTATAAATAATTAATCAAGAACAAGTTCATGAGAAAACTCTCATCCTATAGTTCAAATACATAAAGAGAAAACTAGGTGAAAAGAGAAGGGATGTTATCTCACCCCAATATTTAATCAAATGATCAAATTATTGGATAAGTAGCTTCCTTACTAACTCTCAACAAGAGTTGAACCTAATTTTTTCTAACAATTCACCTAACCACACAAGTATTAAGGTTTAACAAAGAGAATACGCACATTTCAAGTAAAATACTATGCATAAACACAATAATTACTTTCAAGAACTCCTTCCTCATGAAGTGATAAATCATGTTGGAACAACCACTACCCATTACAAAGACATCATTGGCACTAATGAGACTCTCCTACTTCATGAATAGGGTAGTCCTTTAAATACTTTTCCTTTCATTGGCTTTTCATATTTTTAGAGTTCAAAATACCTATATAAAAAGAAAATCGCCAACTTTAATTAAACGTTATTAAACTACGCTCTATACAAATAATGATTAACGTATTTTGAATTTGCTTCCTTATTGTGTCTCCATTATTGATAATGCTTTTACACCATATAATTATACAAACTGTGTGGGATCACAGCCAAAGAACTCATGAGTGAGGAATTTATTTATTTTATTGGCAGAAATGTCATCGTTCTGCTGAAGATGTTTGTTCCAGATGGGATATGGGAATGACTTTAAGATTGAGAGGTGTACATCTTCTATAACTTATGTTAGGGTTAGTTGTTGGACTATTCATGGATATGCATTTAAATTCCCATTTTCAAGATTTTTGGTGATGTTTTTGGATTAAGATTCTTTCACCATTTTGATATATAACTAAATACATTACTCAAGAATGACATGGAAACTAAAATAATTCAAATTATTTTGTATTTTGTGAATAATGTATAATTAAATATATAAATTTTATTTTTTCTTCAACATCCATGATTCCCTTGATATCACATGCATGCTAAAGTAGGGAGAAATGTAGAGATAAAAATTTCCTACCAAGAATTTTTCTTGTACTTTATCACCCACTCTTAGCTTATTCTATTTAATAAATATTGCATGAACATCCATTGATTTTTTTTGTGTGGTGTAGAAACAACATATAATCCTATAAAGTACCCCTGACACTTGGCCTTGTTATACCAAGACACCCTATATCTACTTGATTTCCCACCATTTGACCACCATGGATGCTAATGCACTTAGAGTAATGTGCATTAGATACAACCATGTATTGTAACATATACACTATTTAAAAGATATATTTTTTATTCTAAAGCATGCCCTAACACTCTAGTTCCATGTTCTTTTGTATTTATAAATATTCATGAATACTTTAAAAAAAAAAATTATAGAATTCAATTACATTAAAAAACACATGCAAATTTTACAAGTAAAAGTCATATAACATATGAAGAAGTTGTGATAAGAAAAAGCATAGTACAAGTCTTTACTACATTTGTACATCAACATACCTTCTCATAGCATTCACCAAACACTCTAAATATTTCTCGAGGAATCTCCTATCGAAGCCTTTTTAAATATATTTTGGGATTGATCATCATTGAGGAAGTTGTGATGTTTAATCTCTTCAAGATAAGCCCGTAAAGGTGCCTAAACACCTACTTTAGGTACCAAAATTGTATTGTAGTGTACAAAAAGTACAAAGTACAATGATGTATCCACAAAAATATTAGACGCCATCACAATTGAAGCATGTCATTGTGATTAAAGATAGATTACCACACCACAAGGGACAAAATTGCATGTGATCACATCTAATTTGCACAAAGTTCAAAGAAGAAGATCTAAACAAGAGATGAAATCTAATTTTACCATTAGATACAAATTATAACAACCTAATATGTATTCTATAATAAAATTACTAAGATTTTTAAACCTCGTTTTTGTTTTCTTTTCTCTCTTTTGGAGAGGGATTTTTTCCCACAGGGTTTTTCTCCTTTTCTCTAATTGTGAGATTTTTTTTTTGCAGTTGTAAATGGCTACCTAACATGGTTGTGTAGCTAGGACCCATATTGCATCTTCATTTTTGATAATAACTCTCCCTAAGTTGCACTTAAGGGGGGGTGTAAGGGTAAATAGGATTTACCTGCATAAGTTTACTTAGGCATATTGCATTTAGTTTATTAGTGCATTTAATCATCGGGTGGTTTTTTCCATATTGGGTAGTTTTACACCCATTGCATTTTTCATCCCTTTAAAAGGTTGTACATTATGTATTTTACATCATCTTGATCTATTCACTCAATTTTGGTGAAATAACATAGTGCTTCTCTCTATTTCGTGAAGGTTTTTTTGTTGCAGATGGTGCTCCTGGGAGGTGGTTGACACCAACTATCTTCTCATTTATTTTCTATGAACAATATCTTCTCCCTATTTAATTTATAAACTAAAACCATACTTAAATATTTAATATGTTTTATCATGTTTAATTCTATATTAAAAAATAGTTAAAATATTGAATTTAGATAAGAACTACTTTTATCTTTACAATTTCACAAATTAACTGCATATTTATTATATTTTTTTTAATTATAAAAACAATATACACATGAGAAAAAGAGCTTAACCAGCTAATATATTATTATAAACACAGACTTTTTTATATTATAAATGACCTTATCATTAATAACTAATATATTGACTAAACTATACCAACTCTTTAGACATATATATATATATAAATAAGATGTATGTTAATTAAACTATAACTTCCGTACCCATGGTCTTTTGTTTCAGTCCAACTTGATTCACCTGCTCATATTTGTATTATATTTATCTCAACAAGGATGAGAAAACAAGCATTCATGCTTGGAAGATCAATTAGAAATTGCTTTCATTATCTCATCGTTTGACTTTCTGATTTGTCCCAATCACTGAATTATATGATGTGTAAAGATACGGCACAAGATTCGCAGTTGAATAGCCAATCAATAATCTACTCTGGATTGGATTAAAGCAAATTTAAACATGTACCTTCAAGAATTTTCAATCCAGAATGTAAATCCGTTCACTTATAACAAAAGCAAAAATAATATCAAGAAGATCGATCATGGAGAATGATTAACAATTGTATTTTTCTGTTGAACATATATATGTTAATTGGAGGATCCATTAGATTTTACCCTAAATTATTCCTCATTGTTGTAACTGTCGGCAATTATATCAGAAACCAGTAGCGGATGACTATAGATTGCACGGGGAGAAATATAATAATAAAACCAGGGTAAAAAATTTCGTTCCAATTGTTCAAAACAAAAACATATATAATTATCAATTCTAACAAACACCAATTAGTTTGATGTGTGATAATAACTCATAACTATAAGTAATAAATATATTATTATAATAGGGCCAATCTATACCGACAGCTCATTGGCAATGGCGACCAGTGTGTGATTGTATGCATGCATGGCTTTATGTCTATGTAAAATAGTTTTCATAAATTTTTAAAATATGAGTATAGACTTTTCTTTTGAGTGCAGATTAAGGTAGAGATTTTAAATGAATTTGATATTGATATAATTTTTTTTTATTTTAATTTTTTGTTTGTAATTGGTTTATAAATTATGTTGTTCGATATAATTTGTATAATAGAAAGAAATTATAAAAATAAGAAAGTTTTGTTTTTCATTTTTTATTAATACAGATATTAGATTATGCAATTATTTAGTTTTATTATATAATTCTTTGTTTTTAATTGACTCATAAATTATCTTGTTTGATATAGTGAATAATTATAAAAATAGGAAAGTTTTGTTTTCCATGTCTTATTAATACAGATATTAGATTATGTAATGATATAGTTTTATTATATAATTCTTTGTCTGTAATTGGCTCATAAATTATCTTGCTTGATATAGTGAAGAATTATAAAAATAAGAAAGTTTTGTTTTCCATGTCTTATTCATATAGATATTAGATTATATAATGAGATCTAATACATGTTTTATTATAATTAAGTTTAATTTTTTATTTATTTTATTTTATGTCAATGTTATCAATATATAATTTTGTTATATAATTTTTAGTATTGTATTATTAAATTTTAATATTGAATATATCATTTTAATATGTCTATTTTATAAATTTTAGGATGAATTTGTTTTTAAGATTTTCATTTTTTCAATTAGGTAATTTATAAGGTTGAATATCTTGTAGAAAAATATGTTCATGTTATAGTCCTTCAATTTTGATTATCAAATCTCTCACTTTTTCCAAATAACATTCTAGGGATATGAGGTACTTATCCCAACTTGAATTATAAAATTATTATATGTGTGTGAGACCCCATATTTATTAGTAATTATGATGGTTTTGAGACAACTCTCGTGATAAAGTTGTGGGAAAGCATATTGCACCTCCATTTGTGTGGTGGTCTATATATATGTATATATATATATATGCTCATATGCTCTCATATATCTGCCATATATATGCTTAATAACTCAACCATCTCTCTCTCTCTCATGTATATAATAATATATATATATCATCCTTAAAATCTTCAGTTTGTCAACGCTTCATTACATTCCCCTATGGTATTTCTCTTCTTTCTTCGGCTTATTAAAAGTCAAAGGATCACCAGGTTTTGATTTACTTACAGGAAGTATCAGGTTGGTCTTCACTTCCATTTTATTGTAAAACTCGAAGTTTCTTTCATTTTATTCGCCTTTCTGAAATTATGCAAATACAGAGTGGTTTATCTTATAAGATTCTCTTGAGTAATTAAATGTTCAGAATTTTAATTTAGATTCTTTGGCCATCATGATTTTCCTTTTGTTTATCCTATAAAAATTTTGCTTTCTTCATGGTGATTTATGTTCCACCTTTGGCCATATATTCATTTTTAAATGATTTAAATATTTTTTCTTTGTCATTTTAAAATTTTCAATATATATTTGTAAAGGTTCAATATAGTGAGGTTTAATAATAGCAACAATGTTATTTCAAGTACTAAGAGATTTGATAGACATTTAAATTAAAATTTTGAACATTTTTAATATTAAGAAATGATGTTAAATATGGAATATATGAGCATTTGATTCAAATTATTATTTTGATTATTAACATGAGATTATTTTATAGTTTCTTCTAAATAAGAATATTAGACTAATATTTAATCATTTTCAAGAAATCAAATTAAAAAGTAATAATGAAAGACAACGAATTATATTTTAAAATTTCCTTCCAAAAATCACATCTACATCAAAAATCAATAATAAAACACTAAAAGATATGACATAGAACTTTACATTAAATATCACTTTAGAAATTCAAATTTGATTATCCAAAAAAAATCAAAAACTTTAATCAATTGAATTCAATAATTTTATCCACAATCTAAATTTAAGATTTGATAATTATTTTTTTTACACTAACATTTTTAATAATTTATATTATTTAGATATAATAAAATCTTATGTTTTTATTTAAATTTACTAAAGCACAAGTTAAATTATAAAAAAGAAAATTAATTATGATAATAACTAATATAGTTAAAAAAAATATATATCAATAAGATAAACTAAAATAAAAATATATTATTTTAAATTTTTTATTTAAATATTGAAATAAATGGTATAAAAAATATATTTTTTAATATATTTAAATATAAGAATAATTTAAATATCATTCCACATAATTGTGGATGTATTTCATTGAAATGATAGTTTAATAAGTATGGAATAGAAAGAAATAATTAAACTTTCTTACAAAATTCATAATTTTAAATATTATTAAGATTAAAATAATAAGATTATTTTATTATATTACAAAATCAATATATAATTTTAAATAATTTTTTAAAATAATGAAAATAAAATAAAACTAACAAACTTTTTTTTTTCAGCATTTTAAATTTGAAGAATGAATTTATGTTGATATCTTTTTACCGGAAAATTAAGAATTGTGATATATCTATTATGTCAAAAATGCATGAGATATTGATGTTAGAAATTTTACAGTTAACAAGACTAAATCTTAATGAACTCGTTTCAAACCATTCAATTTTACGAAAAGAATAATAACTGAATTAAACTTAAATTCGAATACAACGACGACTTCAGACGCTGTGCATAAGAAAAGAATTGCAAAGTGGACCACTACACTGCTTGAAAAAATGAATTCATAATTTTAGACAGCTTATGGGACCGAAACCAAAACACAACTTTTAACGAATCCGATTGTTATTAAAATAGAAATATGTTAATATGAACATGTATATATGAACAGATGAATTACACTCTGCTCCATGCCGAGACACAAGTCAAAGGAGTCAAATCCCAGTTTAGAAGCAGCTGACCGTTTCCTGCTAATTCTATACCATAACATCTTCCCATATCATTGCATGATACAAGAGCTTTTGCATGCATAATACTTTTCTGGCTTATGGCACGTTCAACAAACCCAAATTTCAGAGGGATGTCCATCACTCGGAACAACTCATCATTCGCCATGTAACTTATGGGTCTGCACATCATTGGGCCAAAGAAGAGATGTTCCACCATTGCTCGAGCAAGCCCATATTGCTCTCCTAGTCCTGCTTCCAACGAATCAAACATTGCACACAAATTTCTCAAACATTGAGCGAAGCGCTCCAAAAATGTAAGATTCTCATAAGCTGAAATCCCATTTGGTCCACTGCCCACAGTCAGGATAGCTGGATTCAGGTGACGTGCTCCATTAATGAAATCTACTAACTGCTTCCTACTGCGCTCAAACATATGTGGCAATTCCCACATACAATTCATTATCACTTTCTCATCCTTGTTGGAGTTTATCATCCATTGGATATTTTTCATTTCGGCTTCGTGAAACGAAAATGGAATCCCCAGTGAGCTTGCATACTCAGACAATCTGCTTCCAGTGTCTTTGCAGCAGCTTGAAAATGGGCTTGAATCCTCAAAGGATTCCACCCATTTGACCGCTGTAATTTTAAGGTGACTAATTTTGTAATCTTCATTCTTCAAGGCTTCCATCAATGGCGGCCACTGCATACCGTCCATTATATCAAAATCAATTATGTGGACACTCTGCTGCTTTGTCACAGGAATTGCTTCCAAAATACTCTGGTTTGCACTGAAATGGGCAACCTTTATATAAGGATAGGCTTGGTTAAGTAATACGAATGCTCCCAGAAAATTGGCTTTAGACACTCCATTTGAATTCAACAGGCGTTTCTCCATCTGACTATCAACTCTACGCTGATAACGTTGCTGCAGAGATTGACAAAGATAGTAAGCCACTCTCTCTATGGTAGACCCAGTTGGAGAAGCTACTTCTTTCAGCCGGCCAAGAAGAACCTCAACAAGGTCAAGGGCGCCATTGGAAGTTGCCTCTGCGCAGGCTGTGAGAAGATGAAAAAGCCTCAATCCCTTGTATTCTGAAGAATCAGTCTCACATGGGATTAAGCCTTCACTTAGACCAGAGGTTGATGTATTCACAGTCTCACTTGATACACAGCTACAATCTTCACCACCATCTTGAGCATTTCTAATATCAAGCTCGGACATAGCTAGATCAGACTCGTGGTGAGTGTCACATGTTATATCTTCAATTATCACTAAATCCTCTTGTTTTGAAAGGAGCTCCTTTTCTGGAGAGGGACAAAATAATTCAGTCTCTTGAACGATTAAATCGTTCCACAGAAGTGAGTCATTCGAGTCCAAGAGCTCGTCATCATAAACAAACCCCATAAGATCATTTTGGCTCTCATTTGATATCATTGTAATCTCTTCGATCGAAGAGAATTCTGACAGATTACAACGAGCAATAGAATGGTTCCAAAGAGGCGATTCATCGGGACTAAAACCGAAATCTAAGGGTGCCTCATAACTAAAATCTACCTTACTCCCCAACTTCAAGTCGTCCCAATATGTGGAGTGCTCATAGCCATAGATATGACCAACTTCCTGCATTCTGCTAATCTCCATTTCTAAATCTTCTTTTCCCACAAAACTCTGTCTAAGTTTAGAGTAGTTGTCTTTTACTATTGAATCAGCTGCCGTGGGTTTTAAACAAGACCAAAGCATATGAGACCACAGACATCACATCACCGTATCTGTCGAATCTGCAATACCCAAATTTGTAGATTTTGAAAGTGAATCTATGTCGTCTAATGAGGAATGTTCGAGGTTGAAATCTCAATGGAAAGTAAAGCACACTTTCTTCATGAGTTCTCGTCGAATATTATTCAGCAGATGCCGGCATATCTTCAAACGAAATTTCACGACTTCATCTAAAACTATTAACGTTACCCCCACGATCGTCACAAAATCTTGTATACGACACACTCATTATTATTTGATTTTGACGTACGCCTCGGGAACACAAACGATAATTTTATTTATTGCTTTTCCTAAATCTATTGACCACTTCACCTGTGACACTCGTATATATTAATAGTAGTTGAACCAAGAACGCAAGTGCAAATAATACGACATCTTGGACATCATGATCTCCAAAAGGTTCAGATCTAAAATAGAATCAAGGCACCTGGAAGAGGATAATTTATTATTGACTCTAAACAACAATAGCAAAACGTTAACGGTTTTTGGAGGCATATATTATTTATAATCCCTTTAGCATTTGCGGGCTGCAGAAACGATGTAAGGCTCCCAAGTTTATCCACTCATACTTATGTTCCTCGCCTTCCTACCGATTCCCACACCAGAGAGTTCAACATTGAATGCCGTCATACAGTGACTTATGCAATAACTTGTTTTTGAACTGGTCCACGAAATCTGTACGAGAGATCCATGATCTAAATGTGAAAGGAAATCCGAAAAATGATTACAGCACATCAAAACACTGGACGCAATTAGATTAAATCGCCTTGGAAATTCCAATGTCGTGTAAGCCTATAATGTCAATACAACACCTAGTCAGCAGATGCACATTATATCACGTTTGATTTCTACACGTTTGGTTTCTTACACTTGAGATTTTGACATGGACAATCAATTATGAACAACACAAACTTACAAATTAACCCTTGAAATGTATATCATTGAGATATCTACCACATTATCACCTAAAACTATAGTACCTGATACAAGAACATTAAAATTAACCATTGAAATGCATCTCATTGAGATATCTAGCACATCATCATTTAAAATTATATAACTTAATTGAGTAGTCTCTTAAGTCACACTTATAGAATTTTAGAATAGTGATGAGTGTTTTGTAGAATCAACTTTATAATAACATCACATCTAAAATCTATTAAACTTTCAAATTCTCATTAAAATGTGTAAACATGATTTGGTTATAAGACTAACTTAGTCAACATGCAAAATGAGTTAATTTCACTAAATATAATCATCTCAAAACAGATTACTCTCATGACACATGATAGAAAATATATGTACATTTTGTCTACAATTTTTTTTTTTGAAATAGTTATATAGAGTCCATGAATAGAAAATGTAAATGGTTCATGAATAGTACCAAATTTATGCAGTCCATGAATAGCAAATACATAATCTTAATATACTTTGTGATAATTTTTATTATTATATTTTTTACTCTATAAGGTGTGTCAAGTCATTCAACCATCAACACCAAATTTTCAGTCTAGATGCATTTATGTCAATCATCTACACCAAATAAGACAATATATATAATTCATTTAATAAATTAATTATTTTGATATTCTGAAATATAAATATTCATTAATTTAATATACATTAAATTTTTACGTAAAATGTGGCATACTTATGTATGCTTAGGAGCAAGCAAAGTATCTAAGAACGAATAAGCCTCCTCTTCTATAACCTCAAGTGGAGGGAGTGACGGGTTAGGGGTAAGGGGGCTTTGTGGCATAAAGTTTTAAAGATATGGATTTGGAGATGGGGGTTGGTTTTGAAAAACATTATGAGTACACAGACCAATTAGAGCTAATATTACTTTAAAAAAAATTTAAATACTTACATGTATATATTGAAATGTTAAATCCATGTAATTTAAAATATCATTTTTAAATTTTAAATAAATATAAATATAATTTGAATTGTAATCTACTTGTATCAAATTGAAACATATTTATATGTATTTTATTTGTAATGACCAAAGCATGTGTGTGTAAAATATATCAAATTTGTAATAATTTCCCATATTAAATACAAATATAATGAGCTACAACACATATTAAATATATATTTTAATGACTTTAAAAATACAATATATTCTTTTTGTAACTTTATTTTCAATTTCTCTAGAAAAAAGCCTTCTTGATGTGTAGGATTATAGTGTATAAGTTTGAATATAATTCAATTTGACTTAAAATTTTCTATTGGTTATTTAAAGTCTTAGTTAGAAAAAATTAAATAGTAGTGCTAATTAGGTAGTTATTGGATAGGTATATAGTTCCATAGATCCTAAAAGTTTGATTTAATTAAACTAGGTTTATTCTAAGACTAACTATGAAAATCTAAATAAGATCTTCCCATTCTTTAAAAAGGTACATGTTCCAAGAGGGATTTTGTTAGAGAAGGAGCGTTGATTGGGTAGATTATTAGAATCCTAATTATGAATTCAACTCTCTACTTGAAGTTTATTGTACAAGTTATCATGGAAGATTATTGATTTTGTAAAAATAAAATATATATCTATCAAACTCATTCCCTTTGTAAAGCATGGGAGATTTAATATAGATTGACATTATAGAGATTATGAGTTGTCATTTATAGGTTAGTAGGACTCATTTGGAGAAGGTTGGCAAGATAAATTTTTTAAAGATAATTTTGAAGTATAGGTATACACTCATAGATATATTATCTCCAAACTTATTTTCACTTGAACTGATTATGCAATGAGATTATTAGTAATGATTTATTTGCGAAAAATCCTTGTCAATTATGCTTTAATTGATTTGTGTTAATGTGAGCATGATCATAACCTAAGCTAAACATGATTAAACTACAAGAATTAACCAATATCTAACTAGTTAAGTCAAGCTCCCAATTAAATTCTTGAAAACATTAAACTAGGAAGCCATTAATATGAAATAAACTAGAAATGCATAATAGAAACCTATTTAATGCCTCAAACCTTATTCCATTGGGGTATTGGTGTTGCATTGATGTGGAATGTTATCCCTTTCCCAATCCTTTGGTTGAAACAAGCTTTAGAATGGATTCCATTAGTGAAGATTGATGAAAGATTAGCTGAAATGGATGCTAAATGATGAAATGATCATAAGGAATGCTCTAAAATTCACTATAGTGTAGTTACTCTATATGAATTTGGACCCTTTTCTCATAGAAATGAGGACTATTTATAAGAAAAATAGTTGAATCAATGGTCAAGATTGATTTGATCAATCAGTGGATGAAAATCAATAAGAGGAGTTGTCATGGATCAAGAATCCAATCAATGGATGAGATTGCAAGTTGAAAAGGATCCAGGATTTTAATAAATGGCTCACATTGATTCAAAGAAGCACAAATCCTAAAATTTAGGAGGTTGTTACAAGATATATCCAATTAGGAAGGAGTGGAAATTAAGGGAATATTTCTCTACAAGTGGGAGGATGAAAGTAATTAGCTAATTAAATAATTAAAGCATTCTTTAATTATGCATGATGGATGAGTTTGAATATTTAATTAAATAATTAACCCATTTAATAAAAAAGGGAAATTAATGACATTCAATTAAATAATTAAGATTATGTAATGAAATGATAGGACTTCAAAAATTTAATTAAATAATTCACATTATATAATTAAATAAGATGAAAATTAGCATGAAAGAGGATGAATTAACCTAATGTAGTGATGAAAAATGTTTCCCTTTAAATTTTCACACTTAATTTATGAATAATTAATGATAAATTAAACCTAATGTTGCCTTGATCTAGTGTTGTAATGTGTTTTACACATTCACATTAGGTTTAGGGACTTTTTAAGATAAATAGACCTAATTTTGCCTTAATTTAGTGTTGTAAAGTGTATTTATTTACACCTTCACATTATGTTTAGGGCCCTTTTAAAACTAAATGGACTTAATGGTGCCTTATGTAAGGTGTTGTAAAGTGTATCCTAACACTTTAATAGTAATATAGGGTTTTATTAATTAATTGGGCATATATATGCCTTAATTGGCCCCATTTTGTATCTGTAAGCCTTATTAAATGCATTTTTTGGAGATAATTCTAACACATATCAAATAACCAATCATAATTTAATGTTTTGGGTCATTTTTTCTAGATTTAGTGGTTTGAGACTCATATGCCACCTTGGGTTTATGAGTCCCATTTAAGTCTTGGGACCTGGGTGATCCCACAAAGTTGGTTTACAATTTCTGGAAGATTCTAATTTTTGCTAAAATCACATATTTATAGAAAATATAATGGTTTAAGCCTTAAAAAGTTCCATTTAAAGATTTCTAATCGAAGAGGGTTTGATAAAACTACCTTAGATCAAACCCCCTTGCATAGAACCCTGCTAGTTTTAAACCATACCTATAATAGAGTCTCATTTACACCTATTAAAATGTTGATAAAAAACCACTTTTGATTTACCTTTTGGGGGATCAAATGAATTAATTTAAAATTTATTTTTTGTATGTATGTAGTGCTTATTATAAGCTTCCCAAAAAATATAATTTTAAATAAATTTAATTTGATTATTATTTTTATTTTTTATTTCTTGTGAATGTAGGTTTTTCATAGAAAATCAAGCTCTATGTTCTGCACATGTGG
>VDFB02155019.1:0-22087 GCA_007258455.2 Sequoia sempervirens | reverse complement strand
TGGGCAACCCCAAAATCTCCTTGAGTTAACAATGAGTTCTTGCCAATCAATTAGCAAGATTTATTCCTAAAAAGGGGGAACAAGCAGTTAACTGGAA
Source organism: Sequoia sempervirens (assembly GCA_007258455.2). Lineage (NCBI taxonomy): Eukaryota > Viridiplantae > Streptophyta > Pinopsida > Cupressales > Cupressaceae > Sequoia > Sequoia sempervirens. The sequence goes on along the minus strand of VDFB02155019.1, from coordinate 21,990 downwards.
ATCTACTTCAATTAACTGAAACTAAACAAAGAGTCAACTGGAAATTACTTCAGTTGACTGAAAGTAAACAAAGAGTCAACTGGAAACTAGTTCAGTTGACTGAAAGTAAACTAAACGTGAACTTGAATGTAAAGTATACCTCCAAAATAGACATCCACGTTTAGTGGAGATCTGAGATCCACAAATTATGGAAGCCGATTAGACATCCTTAATCAGTGGGATCTGACAATGCATGATTTGTGGGATATGAAGTTAACTTGGAAAGGGGCATCAAGTTAACTCCAATTACATTAAATGTCCTCTTGAGTTGACTTGGAAAGGGGCATCAAGTCAACTTCAAGTATCATAAATGCCATTTGGAGGGTAGGACGTCCTTCTTGGTGTCTTTACAACTCACCATTGGTCAACAGTGTTTCTATCCATTCATTGACTTCTTCAGCTTCAGGGGAGTTAATGCTCCGCAAAATGATGACGTGGCGCTCGAGCATTAATTCGCCTATCGTAAGCTGATGCTGGAAGTCTATACACTGTGCAGCTGCTTCATCAAACTTGGTTGAGAATGCTGCCACCTTGGCTAGCTTGCAACCGTCTGGATCATCAAGCAAGGTACTGCAGATGACATCTCTGAACTGATTTTGTACAGTGACCATCTCGATGTATTCTCCTCCCTCGCGTTGATATTCTATGCGAGGAAAAGATATTACCAATGTTCTTGCGAAGTTGATAATATTGGCAACCACTCATTGATAGTCAATCAACTCTACTGAATGAGCGTCATAGGCTTTCACCTTGTACACTAGTTGTTCTCTCCAAGCAAAGAGATGTTGCTTATTTTCCTCTGAGTATACTGATTGATATGTGTTATAACCCCTGATAAATGTGTATATACATCGATTTATAAACATATGAAACATTATGAGCATTCTTCATAAATATAATAAAGTTAAAGTTAAAAGTTTTATTATTATTATTTTAAACTTTCGATGGACTTTGAAGCCGTGACAATCATCGGGCACAACCTGTGGCCAAGGGATGCGATGGTAGCGAGTAAGGGAAGTGGTGCGACACTAAGGATGGAAAGTACACGCCGCTTCAGATGTTTAAAAGAGACCCCCAACTGAGCATAAGGAAGCAGCATGGGAAAAACGGGAGTCACGAAAGAAAATACAGGCACAGTAAGTTCCGACATCCATCAACCAGGTATGCATCTTCATCTCTAAACCCCCATTGAAGATTATTGGAGTTCGATTAATGAGAATGGAAATGTATATATCTTGCAAATTCGTTGCCACTCTATATTCTATGTGATACAAATAATAACTAATTGCCCCAAATCTGTGACGGGCTATGAAGCCTGACAAAACATGATAAATGAATACCTGTTAATAAAATCTGAATAACATATCTGTGATAAGAAATTACAAAGACCAGCGCTACATCTAAAGAATAATATATGATTGCCAATTTAATATTCTGTTGTTTAATGATTTCAATTGAATGTGCATATTAGGAAGAATCTGTGTTTGTATCTAACACTACCGCTAACTGATCCATTAACTATTCTCCATGTCTAAAGGAATATATGTATATATATATTTTATTTGTTTAATAAAAACATCAAGTCACAATGATATTTCAATAATTCCTGCTATAAGTTATCACTGCTAACTGAGTAGGTAAAGCCAACAAACTCTCTCGCCGACGCTCACCGAGGAGAGGATGGTTGTGGGAGGGAAAGGCTGGTAAGTTCGAGCACATGTTGGATGTCCCAAGATGGCAATGATCCCTGAGGGAGTCCACTTGGAGCTTGGTCAAGCGCCCTCGGCACTGTACGGCGTCCCTCCTCCAATGGGGTCTAGAGAAGTGAGGTGAAGACGATGATCTACTTTAGGTCAAGCATGATAAGTTATGGATAACTATGATGAATAGGGATTTATGTGATTTTGCATCATGAATGTTTGATATTGGTTGTATTTATTTCATATGCTATTCTAAAATTGAACCAATACACAAATCTCTAAAACAAATAGTCTCTTAAAGTAATTTATACTAAAGTACATTATTCACACATTAAGTGAATTGGTGCATTTCTTTCTTTTCTAGGGAAACTTTAATAAGGGACATTACAATATGCCAATTGCAAGTCTGCAATTGTGGTCTTGTCTTCTGGCCTCTTCTCTGCAATTCTTTGCTCTAATTGTTGAATCTCTGCATGAAGTCAATGTGCTCTATCCCGTAATTGGTATAGATTTGCCAGTATACATCTACCTTTGAGAACAAACTCTTCCACTTGATCTCTCAAGTGTTTTCCGTATGTTATCAACTGTTGGTGATTCTGTTCTGCGGGGAGATCCAACAATTCTGGTGGTAAGGCTGAGACGTTCGGGGTGCCATGCATCAAGCTGGAAATGTATGATCTCAATTGCTGGTTCTCAGCCTTTAAGGCTGCTTTGTCTTTTCCGTCCTTGACCATCCTTTCTTGTGCGCTCACCGAGGCGATTCCGAGAAGGTCTACCTCCACCTGTTGTGTAGTCTTTCCGAGGTTAAGTTTAGGCAATGTGTAGTCTTCCACTTGTACCTCGTGTATGCTTTTCTCTACTGGTGGGGTAGTAGTCTCTATGATGAGTTCACAATCTGCATTCCTTTCCATGTGAACTTGCTTCTTCAACTTCTTCGCCGGCATGTCTTGTGGGACATGGTCGAATTCAGTGAAGTCAAGTTCATAGGAGGGTCTTTCCCTCTTCCTGCCTAGGAAGCCCTCAAGCCAGATAGACCCCTCGCCAGTTTAGTGTTGTACCCAAAACCAAAATTTTGCTTCATCAAGGCATTTTGTTTAAAAGAGTCTAAATCTTGCTAAAATGATGTCAAGTACAGTTTTTGGGCAATATCAAGCATGGAGTTTTATCAGTATTTTGTCAGTCAAAGGCAGTTCTATTGATCAGAACCTACATCGGATGCTCAGAATGGAACATTTCACGATGAAGAAGCATTTCACGACAACAACTATGCTTTCGCATGATCATTTCAGTGGTCAAGACGGAGTTTTTAGTGATTAAATATGAAGATTTTTCTGAGAAAAAGCAGAAAGCGCACCTGTAGCCCAGGGGCGCCCTTCTTTTTGAAGGTCAAGATTTTGTTGAAAATGCTCATGAATACAGTCAATCTCTTCAGAATTGGTCAAGCATCCCATGAGCTTTCATCCAAATAAGCTTCCTCGATCCGCAACCAATAACCAGCTTACGTATTAAACCTCCAAAGTTCCAGATATGAGAAAATTGTTCTTTCCAAAGAAAAGAATTCATAGTTTGAGGGTCGAATTTTGGTGAGGGGTAGATTCCCGTATTTCTCTCGTGGCTAATACAAATTAACTGCTCACGACTAGTCCGTCATTCAACGAGCTATTAAACGTAATTATCCGAAGTCCCAGAAATTCGGGCAAATGATATCTAAAGATGAGCTTATAATGGAGTTTTCATGCTCCAGAGCATTTTCGCTGCTACATAGCAAGTAACTATAGCCTGTATACCAAGTTAAAATGACCTTGAGATGGCGTAATTTGTAGATAAAGTCTTCCCCGACACGTAAGATTACTCTAGCCTAGTTCAAGAATGCATCATCATCCCGCTATTGATCCGACGTTCCTGTGATCGTGAGCGAGTTCTACTAAGCACGAATTTCACTTAACAACATGTAACCTGTAGCAGGCATTTCTACGTTCGTAGGCGCTAGCCTTTTTAGGCCTTAGATGATAAGAAATTGCTGCTCAAGTCTTCACGACTTGAGCCGTAATTACTTTATCTATTCAACGAGCCTAGCCGTCAGCCTTCGGGATTTGGCAAACGCTCGTACATGCGAGGTCTTTGGCGAAACGCTGAAGAGTGAAGACATCCAGAAAATGGCTAAGTCTGGAGCGGATATTTTAAATAAAATACGCAGACGTTTTTGAGGTCTTAGAAGCAGTTTTCTTGCTTCGTCACCTCCAAAGACTTCTCTTGTGGGCCCTTCTGGCTGTCTGTTAAAACAAGCGTTGCTCGAATCGGGTCATCCCAGCTCCAGATATCACAGGTCGAAATAGGGTACTTGGATGAGAGTTCAATTTTCGTCAAAATGACGTCAGTGCAACTGAAGGCTAGGGGCGCTTTTACTTTTGAGGCCCTTAATGAACTTTTCAGAGGTCATGCGTATAGTCGTTGGATGCAGAATATCTCCAGGCACGCAGTGAGCTTGTTTTCCTGTCAGCAGGGTTCACCGTTTGTCGCCATCAGCCGTTTGAAGCGTCAGATGGCAGTTTGAAAAAATGACTAAGTCTAGTGTCATAAAAGCAATTTAATCAAGGGCGCCTAATTTTTCAAGGGGTTAAATGATGGATTTTGCAGTAGTGTCTCCCAGCAGACATTTCTTCCTTGTTCAGTAGGCTTTCCGATGAATTCTCCAGCTCAGTCTCAGCACCTCCCGGTCATTCAGAAATCAGTGTCGAAGTTGGTTAGTCGTAACTTTGTCACCAGCTATAAAATAGGAAGTTAATAAAAAGTGTAATATCTTGAGCAAATGGACGCCTATGAGCTCAGATGATGACTTTTTGGAATCGGTGAAGTCTAACGGTGAATCTCAAAGCTTCATCCGAATTGTCAACTAAAGTTTGATAATATTTAATATTTATTATTGCATTTTAGCATTAAATGGCGATTTTCTTAAGATTGGCGCCCTCTTTATGCTAAGTTCTCAAATTGCATGATGATGAATATTTTATTATTATTTATTTTTGAACTCCGAGTCAGTGGCAGTTCAACTGAAGGGCGACCAATTGGAAGGCTTCTATTTCAGTTAGGGTTTTAAATTCTTGCAGTTCACCAGTTGATGCGAATTTCTTCTTATGGCGCCTTCTTCATTTTTGTATCATAAGGCTAAAGAGAAATTTGTTTTTCTTAAGAGAAATTCATATCTTCAAAGGAAATCGAATTTTATCAATTTTCAAAGGCGTTTCTTCAAGAGGAGTTCATATTTGAAGAACAAAAGGCGTATTAACTTCAAGACAAATTCGTAATTTTCAAACAAAAGAAATTCGTATTTCTTCAAAGAAAATTCGTGATTTTAAAGCAAAGGCGAATTCTAGCAAAGCAAAGGCAAAATCTTCATCTATTGCCAAGGGCATTTTCATCAAATACATCTTTTTGCAGGATAAAAGTTCATAATCATCAGCAATTTGAAGAAAAAGGGCGATTTTCAGCAGAAGCAGAGCACTAAAAACTTCTATCTTCTATCTTAAATTCGTCTATTTCTCATCTTAAATTCTTTCACATGCTTGAAGAATTGGCGACTTTTGACAAAACAAATCATCTTGGTTGATTCAGAATAGCTTCCTCGAGAAAACCCATGTGCCAGAATTTTTCAGGAAAATTTACTCTAGAGCATCAATTCTCGAGTTTCTAATTTTCTCAACTGAAAATTCCTTGCATGGTCGAGTAAAAGTCAAATTTTCGCATTTCTGACATTCTGGGTTGTCTTAGAATCTTTTTCTGGACAAAACCCATATCTCAGAATTTTTTGTGAAAATTGCTCTCCGACAGGGTATTTTTAGTCTCAGTAGGCTATTTTTAGCTTTCAGAAAAGTTGTCAAAATATAGCTGTGTTCATAGTCAACAAGCGAGTTTTTCAGAGTACAGTTCACACAGATTGAATTCAAGACCAAATCGGTCTTAATTCATGATTTCATTAGAAAAGCTGAGACCAATTTGTATCAAGCGCATTCGAAGGGTTAAAAGGTGGTCGCTCAAGTTCACATGGTTGCATGCCTCGTATGGCCGATTGTCTTCCAAAGCCGGTTTAGAGGGTTGATACCGTTGGAATTCTGCATGTGCAGCAAGTTCGTTTGCATTTCTCACAACCAGAGTGTGCGTAGTCAAGCTTCGCAGTTTCGTCATGCAAAAGTGTCAGAAGCATCAAGCTGCAGAAAAGATAGTGGCCATCACTTCAATTACGGAGCCGCCAAAGTTGCCAGTCAGTGAAATGCTAGTTTGAGTGTGCAAAGATTGCCAAGATTGCTCAAGTTGCTGACAAGTAGTGAATAGTGACGACCTTCAGATGCTGATGCAGTCAACAATCTCGTTGAGGGATTGGTTGCTCGAGATCACGGACAGTAGACTTCAGTTCCCACCTCTCAAGATAAACATTACACACAGGAGTTAACTTGGCGTTACCCTTTCAAGTTAACTCGTTTCATCACATGCATATCTATTCTGAGATCAGCTTTACACACTTGGAGTTTCATTTAGGGTTTTACGTTAACTGATGGTAGTCTTCCAGTTAACTCGCTTTCAATAAGGACGTGCATGCTTGCACAATTGTCCATTTTTAGATTAGATGTTTCAGTTAACTGATGGTAGTTTTCCAATTAGCTGTATAGTTTACTTCATTAGGGCTTAGCAGTAAATCTTGCATGCATTGCAAGACTGTAGATGACTCAAGGTGATTTTAGGGTTCCCTACACCTTGATGTATATAAATAAGAGCTTTGCTCATTTGTAAATAACTTTTGCTTGAAGAAATATGTCTTTGCGCCTACCTTGTAGCCTCAATATTGCTCTTTTGGTATTTTATTCATGTGTGTCTTTACTATTCACGATTCAATGTTATGCCACATAGGGTTTCATGCAATTGTAATGGTGAGATTCTTTCTATAGTTTAGATAAATCTGTTTTTGATAGTCTTTACTATTATGATCCAATTGTTATGTACATAGGGTTTCATCGCGATTGTAATGGTGAATTCTTTCCCATAGTTTAAATCTGTTTGTGCTTAATAAACTTGTTGGATTGAGATGATAGTTAAGCCACCTTGCCTTCAAGTAGAATCTGCACGGTTATCGTGTTGTCATGAACAATAAATTAATTGAGTTGAGATGATAGATCGCCACCTTGCCTTCAAGCGGAGAATCCATTATTAGGTTTATCGTGTGATGTTGTTACCAATAAACTTGTCTGGGTGGTGATAGATGCATACCTTGCCTTCAAGTTGAGAATCTATACTGGTTTATCTCGTCGATAGTCAAACCTTGCTCGGATTTCCTCATGCTGTTTTCTTGAAATTTGGATAGGATTTAAAGTAGTTAGCTTAGTTGTAGTTAATGATTTCTTGAAACCAGAAATCCTTAGGCTACCCAGCGTTCTTAATTTCTTAACCTTGTGCCTCTTCGGTGAGAACAAAAGATAGGACTTAGATTACTTTTCTTTTCCACGCGTTGCAACACTCTGGGAGCTTCCCTCTAATAATTTGAAGAGCACTCATTGATGTGCATAATTTGTCCGTTACAAACTGCGCACTCGAGGAGGTGTTGGTTTTTCATGCTTGAGTTAGAAGGAGGAATGTGAGGCCCTTGAATGCTTGAAGTGTGTGACTGTGCTGGAGTGACGTCTTTCGGGGGCGAGTCCAAGTCAATGAGGACCTGCGACCGCTGTGATGGTGGTAATGTAGGTGGCTCTGTTTCCATAACAGGCACCGTTTCTGCTACTGCTTCTTCTTCAACTGGCTTTGTCGCTTCCGTTGCTGGCTCCTCAGCAACTACTGTTGCTGGCTCAACAACAACAACAACTTTTGCTGGCTCTGGGGCAGCAGTCTCTATTACTGGCTTTGGGGCAGCAATACCCATGACTATTTTAGGACTGTGTGTGGCTTTCTCCACATGTGTCCCTTGTGTTCTTGGCCTTGTATGCTTTGACATCCTCATCCCTTGGGGAGGATTGCACCACTGCTTCTGCCTAGGCTTCTTTCTTGAAGTGGAGTGTGGTGTAGACTGAACCTGTGGCGGCTATGTTCTGTGAGGTACCGCCTTCCTTGATTTCTTGCTATTGAGGTAGAGTTGGCTGTTTCTAACAACTCGACTCGTCCTCTCCTCTATAGACGTGTTGTCTTTGGCATACCAATCCACTCTTGGGAGTGGTTGGGAGTCAATTGAATCAACGAAGAATGAGGGGAGAATGACTTGCCCTTCATCGTCATATAAGCCCTTGATGTCTGCTGACATAAAGTCAGCAATTTGTGGGAGCCTGAACCTGCTATAGTTCCTTCTTTGCACTTCATACTTGTCTTGACAATTGACCTAATAATCTTCCATAGAAGATTTATGTGACGAGTGTTGCTCGAGATGTGCTGCATAGAGCCCTCTGGGATCATAGGACCTCCTCTCAATGAGGTACTTGAGATTAAGCCTCATTGTTTCCTGGCTCATCATCTTAGCATTTGCCGCGAATCTGCATCTATAGAGTCCCATTTCAACGGGAAAGTTTATAGCTGCCGCCTTCTTCAAGCGTAAGTAAACATGAACCTCAGACAACAGCCTCAGGAATTCCATGAAGACTACCCTATTTGAAGGGTACCGTGGCATCATGGCGGGGTGACCAATGTAGCCATACACGCGTATGTAGGAGAACATAGGGAATTGGATGAACCAAGCCGCCCAATCTGCTATTGCCTCTCTGGCTATTTGTGAAATATGTACATGCATCTCATGGTCTAGATCTCATATGGTGTGCATGATGAAGTGATCACTTGTTCTTTTGAAGTGTCGCTCCGCTTGAGTAAACTCAAGACGTGTAAAGTGCTCATGAACCTTCTGCACACCTAAGGTTCCCATATTGTTTAATATCCTGAAATTGCCTTGGAAGGCAATCAGGTATACCAGGTAAGAATACATGTGAAACCTATGAGCTTCTAGATACTCGGTAATTTGTTGGTGGAGCGTATCACTAATTAGAGTGGCCCAGTTGTAATGTTCCCTCTTGCTGATGATTTTTGCAATGACATAATACATCCACGACTGGAATTGATTGCCATCCTCCTGTCCAGTGATTCTGTTGAGTAGAGTGATTAGCACTGCATACTCATCTTTGCATTCTCCTAGTCCAACCAACTTAGGCAAGTTGCCCTTTGTCACTTTCAGCCATTTTTTTGCCATTATCCCTTGGCATTTGCCCTTGGCTACCTCGAATGCCTTTTCGCATTCCGTCACTGATATGACCTTGCTGTTAGGACATGGTGGAATATCAAAACACTTTTCTATATCCTTGGGTTTTAGACTGCAAACAACCCTCCCATCCACTGATTTGATTTCTCTTGTGGTAGGATTGTAATGCTTAATACAAGCGATTGAAAGCTCTACGCTCTGTAATGTGATGGGGATGGATGTAGCCTGTAGCAACCCGGATTCTTCAATGTTCTGCAACGTGATCTGATTCATGCCCTCCAGCTGTTCTAGATCAACCATTGGGTTTACTTGATGTAAGTTCGTGTCAATCGTTTTCAGGTAATCATGAAATAAGGCCGTCTTGGTCTTGTATTGTACTTGAGAGTACTGCATCTTGAAAAACTTAAAGATTGACTGCAAACTTGACCTCATTTTGACAACTTTTGGAAACCCCTGAAAATAGCGCCTTGCCGAGAAGTATTTTTTCGGAAAAAATTTGGCACATGGGTTTTGTTCGTGCTTCAATGCTGAACAAACCCAGTTCCTCAGAATTTTGATTCTGAAACTTTTTTGGAAAAACCCCCAAAAATAGGGGCAACAAGTTTGTTGATTCTGGAAAATCTGACAAGATGGGTTTTACTGGAAAATTATTTTGAGTCAGCCCTGTTGATCAGATCTGTGATAACTTGTTGCTTTGTGTGACATGCAAGAACACCTAAGACAACAAGAGAGGAAGTAGACAGAAGATGGATTGGAAGTTTTTAATTTGACTCTCTAAGAAAATCTGTCTCTGAATCCAGCCTCTGATTAGAAATCTTCTTCTACTTCAGATCTTCAAGAAATATCGAAGAATGGTCAAAAACCTTGGCCAGATTTGAAAATGGCGTCCTTGAGAGCTTATTGCTGTTCTTGATCATCAACCTGCAATGAAATAATGAAATGGGACGCCTAGATCTCCTTTATATAGACTTAAGCCTAAAACCCTCAAGTCTGGGATCTTAACTCATGATCTAAAGCTGATTTGGCTTGATCTAAAGTTCAAAAAGGTGATTTCCACTGATTGTGGAGTGAGTTGGCCAAGTTTGTCTCAAAATATCTTAACTTTAGTCAACAACTTTGCCTTTGACCTTTTCTAGGCGTTCCTTTTGAGTTTTGCAAGCTTCTTCATCATTTTGTATGCTGAATGACCTTTGTTTGACCTCTGATCCAGATTGTTCGGTTGATCCTGAGCGGCTGCTGTTGGATTCATTGTTGAGCTGGGACTAAACTAAAGAGATGAGCCTGGGAGGTATGAAGGCAAAAAGCTGAGTTTGTGGCCCTAAAAAGAAGGGTGCCTTTCTCAAGAAGAGGCGCTTTCTTTCATGCCTTAGTCATTTTCAATATTTGTTCTTTCAAACTCTTCATTTTGACGTCCTGTGCTTTGATTTGGATTTCCCATTGATCGGAGAATCAAATGATTTTGTTTGATATCTCATCAGGTTGCTAGTTCCGTTTCACAAAAGAAGACTGGAGTTTGAATTCCTAGAAAATAGTTAAAGGTACCTTTATTCAAGGGCGCCCTCACTGAAAAGGGCGCTTTTGCTCTTTTGCACAGTGATTTATCTGAAAGATGCTCCAGTTTGATCCTGATTATCTGGTGATTGCCTTGTCGGATGTTTGTGCTTGCAGTTACGTTGTCGAGATCGACCTAGACTGAGAAAACTGTCTTGGGAAGCCTTCTGACATTTGACAACATTTGGAGGTTAAAAAAGGAAGGCGCCTTTCCTTGGAAAGGGCGCTTTTTTCACCTTGATGATCATTTCGACAACTATTTCTGATGTCTTCGTCAATTGCCTCTTTTCGCTCTGCTGACAACTGCCGGTGATCAACTTATCAGATGATCTTACTGATTGTTTTGTTGTCGAGCCAGCAAGAGAACGCCGAGGATGACTACCTTGGATGATTCATCAGGTTGTATTTGACCTTTGAGAATCAAGGGCGCCCCTCAGCAAAAAAGGCTCTTTTTGTTTCGTGATTTGATTTCTCCTTTGTAACGTTTCCAGAGTTAGTCAAATTTTGACCTTTTCTGGTTTCGAGAATCTCCTTCATCGAACATCTTTTTAAACCTTTTTCGCCATGGTTGCATCGTTGAAGCTTAGCTTTTAGCACCTGGTACTGGCCAATCTGCCATTAATGGCTGCAGAGCTCCTAACTTTGTTCCTAAAAAACAAAAATAGACCCACCAGAGTAAAACGTGTCTTTTGATGATTCTGACTTGACCAATGTGATCGTGAAGTCATTTAATCCTATCAAAATCATTTTCAATCATTTCCGGGAAGGTGCTATTTTCGGGGGTTACCCTGAAAATAGGGGCATAAAACCCTAATTTTCAAATTTTCAGAATTTTGCACGTGTTCCTTGACAGAAACCCACAAAGACCCTATGTTTGGTTTGACCTAAAACAGACTTTTGAAGGCATTATAACAAGATTTAGCTCAATTTATAGAATGCCAAAAATTTATTTTAAGTAATCGCTAAGTGATCTATTTCACACATCGCCCCATTGCACATGGGAACCCTCACCGGTTTGTTTTTAGGGTTTAGTTTTGAGTTACAATTTCGTAAGCTCTTTCACTCTATGGGTTTCAAGTCTAAGTCTGGAGCCATCACTCGAGCCAAGCTGAGATTTCAAGCCTTAAACTGCGCGTAAACATCGTAGAAGTGTTCAGAGGACCCTGCAGACGAGGATTGCCTGTGCTTTCGCCCAATTCTGACACTTCCTACTTTTTAGGGATTTTGCTTTCTTGCTTTTTGCTTTTTTCGTTTTTGGCACTTTTAGGCCATTTGGGAATTTACTATTTTTAGAAAGTTGCTTTTTTGCTTTTTCTATTTTTAGAAACTTTCTATTTTTGGCAAGTGCCAAGATCCCCATCAATCAAGGAGTCAAAGTTTCCATCTTTAGATTGAAAAGCATGCAAAAAATCACATCATCCACGAGCTTATCCACACCCATACGTAAACATTGAATTGCTGTATGGATCTTTGGCAATCTACATACTAGTCGCTTTTCGAAGAGAGGATATTTCTTTGGATTCTTTATTCTAGAATGCTTGGTGAGTCATAGAATGCGCAACAACATTGAATTGGCGCTAGAGGGAGGGCCTCCAACCAATGACAGTAATTTACTTTAAAAGTAGACAAGATGCAGTATGGTGTTGCCGCATGAATTCCCTTTTGAAATACCTGTTGAGCAACCATATCAACCACCGACTGACATTATTGATCAGTTATACACACTAGCTTGGAAGTCGCAAACAGATCGTGCCCAATTTGGCCAAACAAGCCGTGTTCTTGCTAGAGAAGAAGAAAAGGGATGAAGAATTGAAGAAGCAATTAAGAGAGATTTGATCAGATAGAAGATTGATCGTCTAAATCAAGCTTTTGACGAGATAGAATGATCAGTTGCCAGCAGTTCATCCTCAACAAACCCGAGTCTTCCTGATAAGATGAAGGATGGTGCTTTCAGCCAACGTTCCTAATCTAGATCAGGAACCCTAGCCAGTATTGCAACCAAATTTGGGTTTTCATGACGAGCAGGAAAACGTTATCACCAAATTGTTTAGCCTTGCGTCGCAAGTCAGAAGGAACGCTCCTGATTGGTTTCGTATGCGTTTTGTCCTCGAAGAAGAAGAAGAACGAGCCCAACATATTGATTTCAATATTCAGAGAGACCGTCTTGTGGAAAGATTTGAAGCTCTTCAGCGACAACAAAACTGACAAGCCAATCAACAGGCCAATCAACAAATTCCACACAAAGAGTAAACCAAAGAAGCTCCCTGGCAGCCCCGCCTGCAGATTAAGACACACTGGACACCGATCTTTCACAGACGATTTCTAAGAATTATGAGATCCACTCCAAATTCTTTAAAGAATTTGTGGAGTTGTCACCCTATAGAAACAAAGAAAGAAAATAGAAGTTTCACAAGGAGAAACATCCATCATAGCTTACACAAAGTGAAGTACTTTTTGAAATATGCTAACCAATTTTTTTGAAGGAAAATCACAAAATAACCAGCAATGGATGGTTGGATTAGCGTTAGCCTCAAATCAAAATCTGAACTTGAATGGAAGATACTGAACTTGAACTGAAGAAACTGAACTTGAATAAAAGAACTACTCAACGTCAAGAATGTGCACTCAAGATCCCACTGAGGGCGAGGTGCTAACATATGACGGAGTCTAGAAATTGAAATTAAGAACTATCAGGCGGATAACCAGCCATGAGAAACAATTCCACGCTACCACCAAACGGTGGGGGGAAAAGATTACAAATGAAAGTAATTCATCCGCTGCGGCGGGCATCCACAGAACTGTGGGGATTCACCACTTAAGTGGGTACAAGATTTACAAACAATTTTAACCACACTGGCGGTAAACCATCCAGGGGACTTTAATGAGAATTTAAATCAAATAGTTGCAGCAATAATAACGGTTAGATTAGTACTACTAATCAGAACCTTACAATTTCAACATGACTGCAAATAAATGAATTACAATGATAAAGAAGTGAGATATGGATATAAGAATGAATTCTAACAATGTTCTTTGCTTTCCAATGACTGAAAAAGTGATTAAACTGGAAACTGATAAATCTGATGCAAATTCCTGAGTTCTGGAAATTTATAACAGCAAACTGGAAAACAGTAAAATACTCATAACTCACTCATTTCACCTCCGAATTGACTGAAATCTGTTGCAAATGAATCTCAGAAGATAGGCGACCAAACCAGGAGAGAAAAACAGCAGCAAATCACCTTCATTAATTTATGGCACAATTCCCAATGCAATGAAAAAGTACGGCCTCCTTGAGAAATCGACTTTGCAATATAAAATCAACAACTTCAAAATAAAATCTGATTTTTGGTGGAAGTTGGCGCCTCCAGTCAACAATTAGATTGCTCAAACACCCAGAACGAAATAAAAATCACTCAGCAAGATATGAACAGAAAACAGCTTCAGTTGTAGCAAAACCAGGAACTTCAAAACTGTAGAATTCACCAAAATTTTCAACCTTATTTGCTCAATCTGCTAGTCTGATGTGAGAAGCAGCAATTTTCCAACTAGGTGTTGTATTTCAAACACGAAATTGGGAATGGGCTAGGAGGTAGCATCCTCGAAGCAATAGCAAAATGTCCATAGTCATTTTGACAGCATAACAGTAAGGTAATTGATGGATGATAATGCTGGAGCCAAGACCTTCAATAAATAAGAACTCAACAAGACTCTTCAAACGCCTGAGAAGCAGCTCAAAAGACACAAGAGACTCCTCCAATTCTCAAGACCAATCAACTTCTCAAGTGGCGTCCCAAAAGGCCTTCACAAATTGCACTTTATTCAAAATAATAAAAGTGGCGTCCACTTTCAAGATAAAGAAATATTTGAATAAAGATTAATTAATCTTTTGATGAGGGCGTACCCTTCATGGCCCCACTTTAAAACAACTTTATGTTAACTCCTTAGGCCAAGGTGGGGGTCAACAGTGAAATAGAATAAAATGCCATTAATTTAATATTTTTGCCAACTGAAGACCAAACCAAAATATAACACTGCTCCAACTGCTAAAGATTAAGAATAGACAACTGCAACTGCCACAATTGGCATTTACTAAAAATAGTAAATAATATGAATGCCACAGAAAACCAAGCCCAAGAAACCCTAATTTTCACCTCATCCCAGTCTACTGTTCCTATCAGACCTAAGAACCGAAGCTTCATCACTCGATGAGAAGGGGACATTGCTAATTTTTCCTAGTGAAGAAGTACCAAGTGTAAAACATTTTTTTGGATTATTCCACACACCGCCACCAAACGTTACCCATCAACAAGTTCCAGCATTTCCACCAGTTCCACCAATCCAAATAGCTCAACTGAACATTCCAATGGCTTGGCGTCCGCAAAACACGTCGCCCCTCACTACCTTTGCTGATTATCATGATATGCCTAAGAATCCAGAGCATTTTTGCTCCAAATTTCAGGTAGGTGGCATGAATCGGATAGCCGACGAGCATATCAAAATTTTTGTAGACACTCTCCAGAACTGAGATATTCAGCACAAAGATGTAGCATGTCGATTATTCCCATGTTCTTTAGGAGAAGAAGCATATTACTGGTACGTGAATTTGCCAGTCAATTCAATCCGAACATGGCAACAGCTAAAGGAAGCCTTCTTGGCAAAATTCCGATTGCCAACCACACCAGTCGAGGTTTACCGACAATTTGTTGAAGTTAAAAGACAAGAGCATGAGCCAATCAGTACCTTCAACAACAGATTTCATAAAGCATACACAAGGTTACGAGATCCATATAAGTTGAATGATGCCGCAACATTGCCAATATACTATGCCGCCCTGGACAGTCTTACGTCTATGTTTGTAAGAAGGGCCAACCCAGTCCCAATTGATCTCAAAGGGGCATATGCTGAAGCAATTAAAGTTAATTATGATTTAGGCATGAATGTTGCTGGACCACTCAACCATTTGGGATATGCTGCTATGCCCCACCAGATAACGGGGATCAACCAAGCATTGGCACATCACACGCCAATTATGAATCCCATTCCACCCCCAAACAATCAACTGGTGATTCACCTAGGAGGTCCAATTTCTCAAGCACAACCTTCCCAGACAGTATATCTGCAGAGTACAACAACGTCCACCAGGATACCAGAAGAAAAAGAAGAAATGAAAGAGTTGATTGAACAAGTGAAGAAATTATTTACTGAAGTAACTCACCTGAGAAATCAAAACAATCAACTCCATAGTATGCAAAGAAATTCTCAAGGATACCAAGGTAATTATCAAAATTACCAAGGTCAATCAAGCAATGCTCAAGGCTATCGTAACAATAATCAAGGATATTAAAAAAGGGTATGGCATACTGGACCGAATAATGGAAGTGTGCCGTCTCCACTTGATAATCCGGCGACTCGAGAAAACCGTCCAACCGAGAATATACTCCTCACTGAGTTAGCTCTATCAGGATGGTGTCGATTGCACAATACTAATCAACATTCTGAGACACAATGCTGAGAATTTCAACTAGCAGCTGATATTTTCTAGAAAGAAATACTGAAAGAGACACCAGATGATCCATCCACTGCTATAGTTCCTGTGGTAAAATATGATCAAGCTTTAGTTTTGGAAGATTTCACACTTCCACCGCAATTTGAATAGTATCAAGCACCTGATCAATTTGGAAGATTTCCACCAGCATCAACAAATGGGCTAGTGGAGGCGCCACCGTCCATATACTCATACACAGTTACTGATGGACCTATTGAAGATACGACCAATTATTATTTCCCACCGTTAAACAACAGCGTGTTGGTCGAAGGCATAAAAGAAGTTCAAGCATTTCAGTTGACAGGCAATAATCCATCGAAGGTTTATTACAGGAAGAATCAAGAGCCTTTGACCTCGTCTGTTCCTCCACACAACTTCCAAACACCTCCACATCCAAACGCAAACAATAACCCGCCTCTTCCGAGGGGCGCGCCTCAATACAGGCAAATCAATAATGCTAATAGTTCCACTAATAGTTCCCCTCCCAAAGATGAATTGAAAAGATTAAGTCAGTATGTGACCGAGGAGGTGAGGAAAATCAAGGTGACTGTGTCATTGTTCAAACTGATGAAAGTGCCAGAGATAAGAAACACATTCCTTGATAGCTTGAAAGACTCGACACAAGATTTAGCCAACACAATGCAAAAGGCTGAAGTTCCACAAATAATGTAAATTTTGTTCAAGATGAACAGTTCCAAGAACCACCTCAGATAGTAAATATTGCTTAGGAATCTCGAAGTTCCAAAGTGACTTGAGGCTTGTATGAAGTAAAAGAGGGCATAGAAATGCCAGGTCAACAGACAACCAAAATTGAGCAAGCACACCGAAGTTCGAAAGAACATAAGATAGAGAATTCCACAAAAGAATTGGAACCTCCACAAGTTGAGAAGAATAATAAGACAAAAGCAAAGGAGGTAGAAGCTAAAGGATAGAGAGGGAGCCCTGTGATATTTTATCAAGGGAAAGATGAGCCAGCTCCTTTCCTTATTTCGCTCCAGATTTTCAACAAACTCCTGCACAATTGTCTGATCGACTCAGGAGCATCCAGTAATGTCATGCCATTAGCTGTATGTCATAGATTGGGTTTGACACCCACGAAGACAAATAAGAAAGTAACACAATTGGATAAAACATAAGTTCCAGTCATAGGAGAATTGAATAATATTCATATGCAACTATCATCCGATCCCAAAATTCAGCATTTCATTGACATTTCTGTAGTCGATATCCCAGATGGATATGGAATATGGTTAGAACCGAGATTGGACCATAGATTGAATGGTTACTTCACCACCGATTTCTCACACATGTGTAATGCTCGGTGATGTGATTTTTGTGACGCATCAATCAGCGGAGAACAAAGTTAATGCGAAGGCTACTCCATTCTCTCTCTTGATCAAAGAATCCCGTGCGCTAAGATTGCTAGTAAGACCGCACGTTCAACTCAAAGGTTCTGAAATGCTTTGGAATACCCTCAATAGGTTCGTTGTGATTTGTTGTTTTTCACGAGGGGACTTACACAATCGTTCAAAAGGTTTGCAGTTGACAACAAGTTAAAGATTTGAAGGGGACTTTATGCGAATGATTTAGCGTTGATGTATGACTTCTCCTAAAACTAATCAGAATTGAACGGAATTGAATGGTTGCAGAGATTTAGAAAACTTAAGTCCTAGTCTAAATGCAAAGGGTATTGAGCTTGGCTTCAATGAACTTCAACCAAACGTTGTTTTGCCTCCTATTGGACAACTTCAACAAGGTTGGTGCAATCTTCAAAGGAGTGAAAAGATGTTCAAATCACGATTCAACAATGCAAATGCCATCAAAACGATGCATACATACACATGAATCTTGACCGAAGTTAAATTTAAAAGGTATTCCAGTTGACCACGCAGGACAAACTCACCATCAATAAGCTTGTTAGTGGTATGGACTTATGAAGCTCACTCAAATCAAACACAACCACCCATAATTAACTACTTGCATGAAAATTAAGTCCTACTTGAAGTTGAAGGAAGAAGAAACCTCACAAACTACTCATGACAAAAGTGGAGTTCACCATCAATGAAATTCTTTTATTATGATTAGCCTTCGTGACAATTTCTTACAAAATTCTCAAAGGAAGAATTCCCCTTCTCCTTCAAACAATGCAATGAAACTAAACTATTCTAACTCTCAAAAATGTCTACTCTCTAGTCTGCTCTGATATCCAACTGACTAACTAACTAACTAGTGTACAAATGAGGGGACTCCCCTTTATATAGCTGGCCAAACCAATGGATGACCCAGATCAAAGTATAATGGACAGCTCAGATCGAGCCACAAAAAACCCTAGACAAGATTTACCCTAAAAACCACCAGAAGGTGGAGTGGTGTCATTAATGATCTCAAAATAGCAGATTCCCCCTTTGACCACTATGGGCAATTAATACCCACTATCCCTCCAGAAGATTCTCGTCCATGACTTTGTTTCCATTGTCCTTCTCTCTGACCGCGTAAGCTATGAACCGGGCCAACACTGAATCAACTTCCTCTTCTGAAATCGCCGAAGTAAGGTTGAGCTGATATTCAAGAATAGCCACCATTTGCTCCTACCGATCGCAATTCTTTCCCCAAGTCTCAATAGACTCTTGCGTGCTTTGAATTATAGCTGAAAATGTAGAGATGTTCTCAAAGTCAAGTTGAGAAAACATCCTCATCTCGGAGAAGAAAGGTTGCAACCTTGCCTTCAATCCGTTTACCTCCACCTCCTCAGGAGTTAACCTCTTGGCGAACAACGCATCTAATGTATTGAGGATGCCTTCATGGATATGTCTCATTGCCCTCCTGATCTTAGATGACTCTGTCGTTGCCATGTCGAAGAAGCCCTTGCTAGTGAACGCAGTCGAATGCCACCCGAGAAAATCATATCTATTGCCAACTTGGATTACCCCTTCATTGAACAAAGTTTGCGTGGGTATGCGCATCAAAGCAGCGAGGCGAGGAATGGTTTTGTCCTGGAATATATGAGTGTCACCCCAAGCTTGCTCGATGTTCTCCAAGCGCGAGAGGATACCAGAAACACTCTGAAAAGAGGAGACAAGATCAGCCATGAATTTCTCCGCCTCAATGCGAACACTGCCTATCCACTTATCTCCCTCCTGAATAGCCCTCTTTACTTCTTCGAGCCCACTAACCGACTCCCGTGGCAGCTCAGGCGGAAGCTCCACCGCTGGGATCTCTTGAGCACATGGACGTGCTAGGTGTTGTACATATCCGACCAACGCCTTATGCTCCTTCTTCAATCTCTTATACTTTCCCTCCTTTTGTACCAACCTATCCTTCAATGCCTGGAAGGAATTCTCAGCCTCTTCAACTACCTGTGCTCCGGAGGGACGCCCTAATTCAATCGTTGTGACTATGTAATTCTCTGGCATCACGTCACCTAAGTCATAATCCTCGCTTGGAACGGCAACACGGAAAGTGCGCGAACCAGCCTCATTAGTTTCCATCTTAGAATAATTCCTGGCTCTCTTCCTTTTAGGTGACTTACTTGTCCTATTCAAAAGTTCCTCCATTTCTACTGCCAGGTCAGCGTCATCTTCCTGATCTCTCCTTATTGCACGTGAGAGCCAATTTGGAGCATTATGTTGAGTATCGTAGATAATAAGGGGCTGTTCTTCCGTTGCCTCTACTTCACGAACTTCCTCCTGAGCAATATTTGGTCCAGGCTCATTTGTCTCCATATGTTGATTGTCCTCCTCAAAAGCACTGAGAATTGCGTCAGCGTATATATCCGCGTTTGTTTCGCTGTCCCTCATCGATGAAGCCCTCAGGAGCATTGGCACTCTGACTGTCCGGCTCTCTTGGCAATGGCTGGTTAACTTCTCCAATTTCCTGCTCTTTATTCACTCTAGCCCTCTGGTCCGCAAACATCGAGATCTCATGTACGCTGGAGGATCGTTCCAACAACTGAGTATATGATGTCTCTTCTGATCTCTGAGGTTCAGGCTGAATTGGTTCTTCTTGCTGTTGCGGCTCTACAGCCTTGGCAATCTGCTTCTTCTTCTTCGCTGACACTAGTGGCCTCTGATCACCCATGAGATTGTATGAGAGGGCAATCGATCTTCTTTTCAACCTGTGAACATGCCCATCCACCCAACTCCTCGTAAAGGTCATGACAGGGATAGACAAAGTATCTAAGTCCGTAATTTCCGGCTCAGCCCAATCCGGGGGCGGGATTGGCGTGTTCTTTATTGACTCGTAGTCTGGGTGTGTAAGTCTGGTATCTTAATCAACTTGATCCGGGACCTGGACCACCTCGCATTCTCTGATCAACTTCAGGGGCAATCTGGAGAACGTTCTTCTTATTTCTCCCTCATCTTGTGCATTTGCCCAAAAATCCTCCAAGTGAGTCTTGTGCCTATACTCTTCACCCTGCACAGTTCCAATCTTCCCTCGAGGATCAAAATCCTGCCGGCTGGTATGGAGAGCGAGTTGGTAGAACTGCAATTCTTCCTCTGCCTCCTTGGCTGCCTGTAAAGAAGGGCACTCCTCAAGCGAGTTTCCCAAAACATGAGGGAAGCGCAAGCCTCCTTTCTTCTTCTTTCTTATAATTTTGTCATAGGCCACAAGTTGCCTAGACAGCTCGAGCATTATCATTCGATTTGTAGGATACCTTGGCAGTCGGTAGGCATACGAATGGTGACCTGGCAGCCTTAAATAGGTAAACTTAGGGAATTGGACAAACCAAAACCCGTATTCTTCGATCAACTCTTGTGCTTCCTTAGATATTCTTTGCTGCAATCTTCCTTGAAGAGTCCTCGTGAGGTACATTGTAAAGGCGTCATTCACTCTCTTTAACTGAGGGGTGCTCATGAGATGCAACTGCCTGCAAGATTCATGAATCTTGAATTGATTGAACCCACACCCAATCGGCTCCTGATAGACCAGCCCCTTGTATTTCGTCATCCGAGCTAACATGTAGATAACATACGAACTCATGTAGAACGTCCTCGTTCTCCTTAGATTTTGGAACTAATTATCAATGTTGTCACTAATCATTGTGGCCCAATCAACACATTGTTTTCCTTCAAGTACCACGCTGATATAGAAAAACATCCACGGCTCGAACACATATCCTTGTGGGCTGCCATTAACTCGACTGAGCAACATGATCAAGTCGCAATACTCCTGCTTCAAGTCCTCTGAAATAATTTGTTTTGGCAGCTTGGCGCCAGGAGGCTTCGGCTTCCTCATCCATGTAGTGTTGATCCTCTTAACACACTTGTCAAAAGATGTGGCATACATCTTATCAGCTTTTTCCTTAGACTTGTACAACATTTTATCTGTAGGTAAGATCTTGAACGCCTCGCCCAATTGCATCAGGTGCGAGGTTGGCCAGCAACATGCCATCCGGAGAAACAATTGTCCGATGGTCCGAATTGTAGAAATTTACACACTCCATGATAAGCTCTGGACATCGAACTGCTAGCGGGAAACCGGCTGTAGCATAAAATCCACTTTTTACAATGTTATGTGAAGTCACCGTCGGAAGATTACCACCCCGCCCATACATTCTTCTCTTAAAGACCTCGAGGTTGAAAGAACCAAGGTTTGTGTCAGTCAAATTTCCGAACTTCGATACGAACTTTGATTCTGGAACAAAGGACTTCTTCAACTGCTTAATAAGCGCCTGCCTCGAAGCATTTTCTTTGCCACATTCAACATTTCTAGCTTTGGCTCCAGCCTTGCTCGTTCCAGCAACATCACGTCATCCACTTTCAGCCATCTGCAAAACAAAAAAGCAAGCATTATAATTCCAACTTTTTTTTTTTAAATAAAAGCTTCGTGAGATGGCAGGCAAATGGAGTTGGCTGCAAAAAGAAAATAAAATTAATAACTCCAGCAGTAGAACTCCATCTCCAAACCTCGAGAAATTTAAAAATTTAAACTTC
>VDFB02155018.1:0-19676 GCA_007258455.2 Sequoia sempervirens | reverse complement strand
TTATTTAAATTTCTACACCCCTTTAAGTCTAAAAGCTAAAGCTGGGACAGGGTTCAAATCTTTGCAAAACACCTTCTTAGTTAGGCAACCTCATACTTAGGCTCATCATGTTTGGAAAGCACAGCTTTAGAGGTATCCCACCATGTATGGTGTGGCTGAAGTGTTGGGAAGAATGGGTGATTTACATCCATAATATCGAAGATGTAAGATCAATAGAGGTTACAAAGATGATAGATGACAAGTAATACCTTAGAGATCGAGGAGCATCAAGACCAAGGAAGAGATGAATGCATTAAGGCCGACATGAGAGATTTAACTCGAGCTAAGGGATTACCATAACTTAATTCCAAAAAAACTATAAGGCTACACGGCTTCCATAACCTCTATCAAACATATATTATATACTAATTACTTGACTATTGACACCTAAAGCCTTAACCATATATTGTTGAAGTCTTGAATGTCTGACATATGTTATGTCTAATACTATAAAGGTTGGTAATGCTCTAGAATAGATGATTAGGAAGGCGATTATATAAACAATAAAAGAGTAAGCTACCAGGTCGAAAGAGCGTACCCATGAAACGAGAGACCACTGGCCAGAGACTGTCTTAAGAGATCACGGTAATGTGATAAAAGTATAATATACTGAATCCAAAAGAAAGCAAGAATTCGACTAATGTAAGAGGAACGCCTACGCACCATAGCTTCCAGATCTTCCTCCCAGCATTCCCCAAAAACAATTATGTCCCTTCTTTTGTAGAGATCATCGCCTTAAAAGGAAAAGCCGACTATCAGTTCCCCTCTTTTCCTAAATCTTCCCTGGATTCATCCGTCCTTGCACCTCTTTCTATCTTTATGGTCCAAAAACTGTGGTTCCTTTCCACTCTTCGAGAACTGCTCGGGAATTCCATCACTTATTATAATTTCTTTGATGGTGTCTTTTACACTCCTATCAACAGACCGTTGCACTTCCAACAGTTACGATTGAATGCCAGCCACTACCCTTATTTATTATTTTATAATTGACTCTTTAATATATGAACCAAATAGATCAACTATTAAATATTTAATCAATATTTAATAATTTAATCTTTCTTTTAGTTACAATAGAATATATTTATCTTAATAAATATTTTCACCTTAATTTATTTAAACTTAAGTACAATTTTAATATTTAATCCTCTCTAATATTTTCTCACTTTTAAATTTATTAATCGAATTTAATCATTAAATGATAATTACCTTTCCTCATCTAATCCGATTACTTTAAATAACTAACTCCCAAAGATAATTAAATTAATGTTTATTATTGAATCTAATTCTTTATTTAATTCCAAATAAAACAAGTAACCTTATAATTAAATTAACTTTATTAATCAAATCCAAGCATATTATTAGTGTTATCTCATAACCTTAAAATTAAATTAAATAATAAAATCACCACATCATCATGACATTGCCAACAACAACTTACTTGACATCAACGATGACCTAAACAGGGCACTACACCTTTGTTCACCTTCTGTAGGTTTGTAGATCTGTGACACATTTTTTCAACCCTTTGCATGGC
Organism: Sequoia sempervirens; assembly: GCA_007258455.2. Lineage (NCBI taxonomy): Eukaryota > Viridiplantae > Streptophyta > Pinopsida > Cupressales > Cupressaceae > Sequoia > Sequoia sempervirens. Next base: position 18,103 of record VDFB02155018.1, on the reverse strand, counting down.
TGAGTGCCTATGGAGCCATCTCTCTTGGAATTTTCATTCCTTTCTAGCTTCTCCATCTCTCTCTTAAATTCTCTTTCTTCTTAATTGTGTATATCGAATTGAAGACCTGCATCTTCTTCATCTTGAGTACATATGCTCTTTCTCTCCTCGATATTGGTTGCTTCCTTGAATTTTGGGTGAATTCTTCTCTTGAAGCAATTGATCCTTACATTCTTCTCTTCATTTAATAATTCTTCCATGTGTTATTTCCTAATTTGGGGACAACACATAGTATTGAGACAACCTTTTACATTGAGATAGTTGTTACTTTGCTAACTCAAAGCCTTTAGTTTATTGTGTGTCTATGTGTATGTGTTTTTATATGTTCCAACCTCATGCTGTAATGGATTTTTATGTTCTAACCTTGTTGTCTTGCATAGATTTTCCTTGTCTAACATGTTTATTTTGTAGGTCTTCAACCTAGGGTCATGCTTCCTCGGTTCAAAGAGTTATCTACTTCATCTACAATATCCTTTTGGTATCATGATGTTATTTATGTTTAGTAAATTTCCTTTAGCATGCATATTAGTGTAGATTTATATGCCCACTAAAGTGAGGAAAAAATGTAATGTCGTAAAATTGTACCCCCTCCAATTTCACATACATTCTTGCATCTTCTTTAGTGTCCACTCCCCTAGCATTTGTGTAGGCTCATTTTAGCCCCTACATCAGCATTTTTCCCTCTCAAGATGCTCAAGACCCCTTTTTCAATAGCTACTTTTTCCTGTCATCTTTGCATCAAACCTTGTGTTTTTCTCATTCTCATTGTTTTGTAGTGTGATGTGTCTAGACACTAGCATGCCACACAAACATCTGTGTGCCACACTAGAATCTTGTGACATTTTGACATTAAAATGGTTGTTTCCAAACATGTTTTCCACTTGTCACTTAACTTTGTTAGTGGTAACGACCCAAGATGCCCTTTAACAACCCGGGAAGCTTCTTTTCCCTCCTATCCTCTCTTTAAATGTCATATTTTCACTTCATCTTCTCTCTCTAGACCTCTCTAGCTTTGGCTCTACCCTCTTCCTCTTCCTTTTGTCCTAATATGTTGCTTGCATAGCTCCATACAAATTGCTACAACACTCTTACATCCTTACAACACTCTTTGCAACTCCCTTGGCTCTTACAATTTTATCTCCCTTATCTTGTGCTTGCGAGAATCCTAGGATTTCACACATCCCCTACCTATTGCATCTCTATCTCATGATACAAGTTCTCCTTCTTGAGCAAGGATTATTTTTATCACTCCATATTTTCTTACTTTGTCCACTTTCTCTATCTATCTGGCTGTCTATGGAGGTGGGAACACCAAAATAGGGGTTTGACTGAGGCAAACCCTTATATAGCACCAACATTTTCTCTCGATTTTATGTATGCAATTATTGAAGATATTTACTTGATGGAGGCTTCATTACTTGGGTTGTTGTGAGTAGTTTCTATCTCTTATTCTCTTACTTTATCATTTATATTTCACTTTGTTTCAGTTTTGTTACATAGTGTTACCTTCTCATATTTTGGAAGTTCTTAGTAATTAGATCACTAGTAGTCGCTTTGTTGTTTTTTGTGATATTTTTGATTTCTAGTCCATATGAGATGTTAGCGTGCCTCTAGGACTCCAACATGCCATGCTTTCATCCTTGTTATGTGCTATAGTCCTTTGGACAAGAGTCTGTTAGTCTGTCCAAAAAACTTTTATGATTTACTCTTTCTGATTTTAGAACTCTCACTTTGTTCCCTAAGGTAGTTTAGGGAGTTTTTCCCCTTGGGATTCTCTTGAGAATAAACATATTCATGAGTATCGAATCCCCCTACTCTACACTAAGAAATTCACTCCACACCTCAAAAAAGGAAGATGATATGTCACTTTTCCTTTGGATGTGGATGCAACCTCTGTAGCATACCACTATTAATTGATTAATTGATTGATTTTATTTTGACATAATTTACTTGATAATACTTTATTGAGCTATGAAAATGATGTTCAAAGAGACTTATTTATAGACTTAGGAGATGAGGAAAGATAGATTACCCGAGTTAAATGAAAAATCAATCCAGATTCAACTCAACTATAAAGTGGAAATTTTCTATTTCAAGGTGATGAGAGGACAATATTGGATTAATTAATTCAATAATTGGATAAATGTGCACATAAAACCTCCAAATGAATATTAAGTTAACTTTTGAGAAGAAAAGAAGTTTCTAAAGTGAAGTGGAGTTAACTGATCAATAGAGATCGAGTTTCTAAATGGAGACTAAGTTAACTGATCAGTGAAGATGGAATTGGATAAAGAGAAAAGATAGTTAACTAAAGGGGGAGAATGGAAATGATTTGAAAGAAGATAATTAGCTCACATTTAATTAAATAATAAAATATTATTATTAAATGAATAATGGGATTCATTAAATGAAAATTCAAAAATGGATAATTTTTTTTAAAAATGTGATGAACGATTAGTGAATATGATAAATGATTAGTGATGATGATAAATTGATGGTAATACAAAGAGGAATATTTTTAGGTTCTATATTTTTTTTCCTCTTTGAAATAATGTTCAAAGTGACATTTTTTCTAAGAAAATAAAAGTACCTAAGAAGAAAAATTAGAGAAGATGAGGATGACGACATGCCTTGTTGGGTAGAAAAGTGAGATTATTAAGATGATTGATGTCCCCTCTCCCCCACTCGAGATAATATCTATGAATAAAATGAATAGGCGATCTCTTGAAATAAGAGAAGATGAATAAATGTTAAATAAAAAATTAAAAATGGATGCAAGAAAAAATATTATAGATAAAATGATGATGATGTGATATGATGACTTTTAGATAAGAAACATTTATTTGATATAGAAATAAATGTTACACACCAAAGTATATAACACTAAGGTGACGATGTATCCAATGCATGGATTGACTATCAATAAAATAATGGAAAATAAGATGCCCCAACACTCACAAAGTGTCTGAAACTCTTGGTGGATCCATGATGAGACTACCATTAAATGTGACACAAAAAAATAGACCTTGCCCTAGTATAGGTCATATCAAAGCACGCCATGATATGAAATGATCGTGACAATTTTTAGTAGGCATAGTGTGGGTCAAAAGATAAATCAAAAGAAACATCAAAATATCAAAAATATAAACCAAAGAAAAAGACAAGAAATGATCAATAGACACACAATAGCAACATCTCATGCCAAGGAGTGAAAATACTAAAGGAAATTTTTTGATCATGTTTGTTTTCAAGAAGGAAGAATCCCATACATGAAAAACATCTGGTTTAGGGATGGAAACATCATGTATAAGAAAAGTGATAGGCGTTAAGAAAATTTTTCACGATGGAAAAGGATTGAACATTTTGATTGTATTTTATCGAAGTTTGTGTATACTTTCATGGTTTTGCATTAAAAGCTCATGTTTCAAGTGTGTTGTTTGAATACCTATGGGATTTTTATATAAAGTTGGCTCTTCTCTGTGTTTGGAGAGAAATTTAGAAGGAAATGTAAATATAAAACATGAAAATGGTGATGCGCCAAAGGTTTTACAATATTTTAAACTCATTTTTTCTCCTATGAATGATATAATAGACACAAAACACCACAACCCTTCATTTTTGGGAAGAGAATGAGCAACAAAGGTTAAATACAAGCAAAATGTAATCTTTCAAATCTCCTTGCGGGAAGTGCTCATTAAGGTCCAATCAAGCATAAAAGTTCCAAAAGTTAACTGAAAAATATTTAGAAATTGCATAAACTCTTCCTCCTTTTACAACATAATATGAAAAAATAGTAGCACTTAAAGAAAATAGAGAAGTTCAACAAACATAATCTAATTTCCATGACTTATCATTACGTCATAGTAGCCTACAACATGGAAATCAACTACTCAAATTATTGAACTAAGCTTAACATAGTGTTTTTATTCTAAATGAAACATAAATAAAGAACTTGACAAAGGAAATAACATGCACAGTTTCAAAGATTTCTCCCAAACAGTTCACACTTTAATATCAAATGAACTTAAAAAACAAAGGTCAGATACCAATCTGATAATAGTTTGAGTTAAAACAATATAACATGCTAGAGATAATTAGTGTTCTGTCAACTTTAAACTTCTAGAAATGTCTAGCTATAACTAACGAAAACTAAAAAAACTTCTTTTACCAAAAAAAAGGAATTTCCTGAGAACTCCTTTCTATTGTTGCCTACTATTTATAGTTGAGAAGAGGAGAAACATCACCAATGTCCCAAAAGTAGATACTACTAGATGCCAGCATCTAATAGCTCATGATATGATTGTAGATCTTTGGTTAGGTCATGAAAATATTTGATTATTAATTCCCAACTACCTCATTTATGTCATTTAGATATGTGGCAAAGATTGTTGTCTAAAAATAATCATATCCTACAAAATAGCCTAGAAAAATCTGGTTGACCAATCCAATAGATTGACGATGTCAACTCAAAGGTTCTAGCCTAAAAACAAGGAAAACCCAACATGCTTCAACAAACTCCAAAAAGAGGTTGCTCCTTTAAAGCGCGGTCTACCCAAAGTGAAGAGATGATGTGTCGAGCAGGCAGGGAATCTCAGATTTATGAAAATAGCCTCAAAGAAAATCGCTGCTAAGCTGACACGTGCGTCGGCTTTCTCCTGAAAGGAAGATGATAAATAAAAGTCGTGCAGCCACCATGTGGCGCATTGCATTCCATTCATAACATTTTTCTTTAAGCACAAACATATACCAAAGCCAAAAACATATGAAAGTCAAAAATCAAAAGAAGATTAAGGAAAAATTGCTTCACATTACCTGACCAAGACCTTCTCTTGAGTGATACTTCCCCTCCACCTGGAGGATTGAACATATACCTACATCCAACCAACACATTACCACAATAGTCAGCTGTTCAAAAAAATATGCATTACACAATATTTCTCTATAGTTGGAATATCCAATTCAATAACCATCTATTTCACATATATGCATATCATCACATAACATTAAATGAAATAACATTCATTCATAATTCATTGATAACAAAGTGCAAGCCAAATTTATTCTCATTCATAATTCAAATCACATTCACATTTACCCTACATCGTAATAAAAAATAGTAAATACACTATTGTGGTGTAACAAATCACTTGAACTATGATAATATAATTTTTTAAATCTTCTCATATTTTACTTAACTTTTAGTAGTTTATTTATGACGACATCAAAGTTGTAACAATACCTAGCCACATATCCATTTATCATAATAACAAAGTTCAAAAATAACCATGCTTGTCATTGTTTCCTTATCACATTTATAATGTAATGTACTATTAACTTCTCTTAATTTCCAAAAATAGTAAGAATTGATGGCACGCCCAAAAACTCCATATGAATTTATAGTGTTGATTTCCTTTAATTGGATAATCATTTTAGGCCAATACTACCTCTAATTCCATTATCTAATAATTTAGCTCCTACAAAAGGCTTCTTTTTTATATTTTTTGAACACCATAACATGGGGAAACTATAATGTGAAGCCCTTATTCTTTCAAGCCCAATCTTTTGTTTTCCTTGATGAAACATTTGGTGATGTAGAATTGAGCATATTATTTTGATTAATATTGACTAGAAAAATTCTAAGATGATCTCGAATCACATGAGATTTTCTTCAAGTAGTTACTCTTCAAGGTACGAATTAGGGTTTATAGGAGCTAGACTAAAAATTTAACAAGAATAAAAAATTTCTTCTATGAAATTTAAATTTTAAATATATTTTGATCTAAAAAATAAAAAATGTAAATCAATACCTCTTATATTTTGTTGTATTGTGAAAAATGTAAAGAGGGTGCATGAAAATTGTCATATTTTCCTAAACACACTCATGGAATATTGCTAGTCACCATCCATGTGAGGACATATAAGTTTGTGGGTCATGAAAATATAACCTACAATATGCACTTTTTTAGTTATAAAAATTAGAATTTGTACATGTTATAATTCATATTAATTATACTACCTAGATACATGTAATTCATACACATTATACCTCGTACAAATTTTAAAAAATACATGCATAAGTTATTGAAAATAACTTTTTTAGCCACTTTTTTCCCTCATCTTGGTATAATTATTGATATATATTTTAATTATTTGATAACTTTATTTTCATGAGTTTCCTTTTTATATATGTCATATTGATGAGGGATACACTTCCCAAATGCCACACAAAACATGATAACAATTAACAACACAAAAAATGGAAGATAGAAAACAACCCACTTTCAATTATTTTCCAAAAATCAAATTATAGATTTAGAAATTATAGGGATACAGCCTCATGGGCTTGATTCATTACATCCAAATCTATTCTAAAAATAAAATCTATTATTCAGAGCCACAATCTGCACTAATGGAGCCAACTTCTACAAACTCCACTTAACCCTCTTATTTTACCTAGTAGCTGCCCTAAAATTTTCTAGAAAGTGTAACTTTCCCTTTTTTTTGGTGCCAAAAGTCCCATCATTTGATTTCTTGCCTAGGAAGTTATTTTAATGAAATTCACTTTTTTAGTGGGGCAGCTTTTTTGAGCCATAAATTTTGATCTGGGTGTCCAATTTGATATTAGAATATATCATTGAAAAGCTATCAAAGAGATATACAACAAAGAAATGATCAAAGATCATTTCATCCTCTTTTCGAGCTATTTTGAGGCTTCTAAGTTTTTCAAATTTGAATTTAAATGTGTTAGAGAAATTTCTTTTAAAAAAGCTTCAATATCTCCCAAACTGTATAGGGTATTGAGATGATTCTTTTACTGTCGAAAATATTTTTTAGTTTTGCTCCTTAGGGTAAATGTTTAGGTCCATACAAGTTCATTTAGGCTAACTTACTAAAAATAGTAAGTAATCATTTTTTACCTTTTCTAACTTCTGAGTATATTACACCCCTTAAGTGCCATCATGGGACTCAAAACAACTAAAGAAAATAAGGAAAAAAAAAAATTTGGGAGATGAAATATTGCCCCTACACCATTGGATGCTCCTACATCAGACACCTAGGGTAATTTGAAAACTGACCCTGTCACTTCTCAGGAGTTAGAGGGGAACCATGATAGTTAACCTCAGCCTTAGACAACCATGATGAATCTTCAACAATCCTTCCTCTTCATTTCACCAGGTACTCTGCATATTGCCTATTTCTTGTGCTTCTACCCACACGACTATCCAAAATTTATTCTATCTCCTCCTTTTCTGAAGTAGGTGCTGGAATATTCCAATGTGCTTCTATTATTTATTCATCAATTCCTCCTTCATGAAATTTTGTTAAATTTTAAATGCTAAACACAAGTGAAAGATAAATTTCATCGAGAAACTCTACCTCATATGCATTTCCTGAATCATGTTTCTTCAAGATCTTGCATGGTTCAAACTTCTTCATCTTTAACTTGTTGTATGTTCCAACTAGAAGCCTCTCCTTTCACAAATGAACCATGACTTCATCTCCTCCTTGGAACTCCTTATGCTTCCTTTTTTGATCTGCCTTAGCCTTATATTGTGAGCTCTTCTTATTGATATGTTTCTTCACCTCTTTAGGCAAATTCTTAAGGTGCTCAGAAAAATCTTTAGCCTCAGAACTACTCTTCTCCCCCTTATCCATCTTTCTTAGTTCAAATGAAGTTCTTGGACTACCCCCATACACAATCTGAAATGGTGATTTACTAGTGCTCCTATTGATAGAATTTTTGTAAGAAAATTTTGCTTGTGGTATAATCAAATCCCATCCCTTGGGCTTATCTCCTACTAAGCATTTGAGTAGGTTATACAAACTCATATTCACTACCTCCATTTTTCCATCAATCTATGGATGGTGTGTAGAACTAAAATTCAAATATGTCTTCAACTTCTTCCATATTGTCCTCCAGAAATAACCAATAAATTTGGTATCTCTATCTAAAACTATACTCTTAGGTAAACCATGTAGTCTCACCACCTCTCTAAGAAATAAATCTGTAACATGAACAACATCACTGGTCTTACATGACACAATATGAAATGTGTCATGTTTGAAAATATATCCACCACCATAAACATAGAACCATTCCCTCTTTTTGTCCTTGGAAAGTAAAGAACTAAATCCATGCTAATGTCCTGCCATGGCCTCTTAGGTATAGGTAATGGCCGATACAATCCAGTATTTTGACTTGTTCCTTTCATCATCTGACATAATCTACAACTCTGCACAAACTTGTTCACATCTTGTTGTGACTATGGCCAAAAATAATTTTCACTAACAAGAGTAATGGTCTTATCTTGACCGAAATGTCCAATCAATCCTCCACTATGCTTCTCCTTGATTATACTCTCTCTCATATAACTCCTTGGAATGCACAATTGGCTTTCTCTAAACAACATCCCATCTTGGATTAAGAAATCCAATGATCTTGTCCTATCCAATGTAACAGGTTCCAAAGAAACCTTCCAAGCTTCTACAAATTCTAGATCTTCAGGATACAAACTATTGAGTTCATTGAACCCAACAACCTCTATATTCATCTCTATCAACAAATTTTTCCTTCTACTCAAGGAATCTACAAATCTATTTGACCTTCCACTCCTATGCTTCAAAGAAAAAGTATAACTCTGCAAAAGCTCAACTCATTTTAAGTTCCTTTGATTCAACTTTCCTTGATATTTAAGATACTGCAAAGCCTGATGATTAGTATATAAAAAATATTCTTTTGGAGAAAAATAATGTCTACATTTTTTCTTGAACTATAGCATAAAACTCCTGATCATAGAAAAATTATTTCTTCTTAGCATCATTCAATTTCTCACTAAAATAGGTAGCATGCTTACCTTCTTGAATCAAAATAGATCCCATAGCACTACCACTAGCATCACAATCTACTTGAAACAACTTATTGAAATCCAAAAGTGCCAAAATAGGTTGGTCTATGACTTTATTCTTCAACAGATTGAAACTCTTTATTGATCCTATAGTCTATTTAAAATCCTTTATATCCCCTCTCATTGCTTCAATTAGAGGTGCATAAATACTACTAAAATTCTTAATAATTTTTTTGTAAAAAAATGCTAGACCATGAAATGATCTTACCTTTGTAACACTCCTCAAGGTAGGAAATTCAATGATAGCTCTCACCTTCTCTAGATCCATTTTAAAACCCTCTACTAAGACAAAAAATCCTAGATACACCAACTCCTTCTTCATAAAACTACATTTATTCAAATTAATCAACAAATTATCCTCCCTTAGCTTCTCAAAAACTCTTCATATATGCATCAAGTGCTCCTCCAATGTCTTACTGAAAATAAAAATATCATCCAAATAAATAATAACAAATTTTACTAAAAATTCTTTCAATACCTCATTCATAAGTTGTATAAATGTGCTTAGTGCATTGGTTAGCCCAAAAGAAATGACTAACCACTTATATAATCCCTCTTTTGTTTTGAAGGCCATCTTCCATTCATCTCCTTCTCTAATATGGATTTGGTGATATCCACTCTTCAATTCTATCTTTGTGAAGTACTCAACTGCACTCAAACAATCCATAATTTCATCCATCCTCAACAAGGGAAATCCATACTTGATAGTAATCTTGTTGATAGCTCGGGAGTCTATACACATCCTTCATTCTCCATCCTTCTTCGATGTTACTACTATAGGTACTACACATGGACTCAAACTCTCTCAAATCAATCCCTTCTACAACAAATCTTGCACTTTTTTATTCAACTCTTCATTCTATGTTGGAGTCATTCAATGGGCTTCCTTATTTGGAAAACTAGCTCAAGGAATCAAATCCATCTAATGGATAATCTTCATTACTGGAGGAAAACCTTCAAGTAAGTTATCAGAAACAATATCCTAAAAATCATTCAACAAAAATGAAACCTCTACCGGTACCTCATTAGTATCTTCTTTATCAACTCTAGGAATCAATACAAAACACATATGCTCATGCCTCATACCATCTAGGAACTTTCTTCCATCAACCAAACAAACTCTTGCATTATTGCATACTTTTTCCTTTGTCCCCCTCAGGGGTTTCAACTTATGACAAATTCCATCCTTTATCAAGAAATAGGTGTTAGCATGTCCATCATGCACTACTCGTTGTTCAAACTACCACAGTATGCTTGAAAACATGTGATAAGAATCCATAGTTATAATATCACACAAAACATCATCCTTATAGTTACCAATCTTAAACTTTACCCAACATTTCTCATTGACCAATTCCCTATGTCCTTTTGCAACCATGTTATCTCACAGATGGTTTTAAGTCCCAATGCTTGAACTTGTTTCTATAGGGCTCTAAAACCCTCTTCTAGTACAACAACATTTCCTCCACCACCATGGTTTCTTCATAGATGCATTCAAATCACTTTTCTCAGAAACCCACAACCATAAGGCCTAGTGCAAACTACCTCACATTTGGCAATCTTTTTACACACACAAGAAAACCCACTTTGATACCACTTGATGAGGGATACACCACCAAAATGCCACATAAAGCATAATAACAAATAACAACATAGAAAATTCAAGATAAAAAACAACCCACTTTAAATTATTTTCCAAAAATAAAATAATAGATTTAGAAATTATAGGGCTACAGCCTCATGGGCTTGATTCATTACATCCAAATCTATTCTAAAAATAAAACATATTATTCAGAGCCACAATATGCACTAATGGATCCACCTTATACAACCTCCACTTAATCCTTTTATTTTACCCAATAACTTCCCTAAAATGTTAGAAAGTGTAACTTTCCCCTTTTTTTCGCGCCAAAATCCCACCATTTGATTTCTTTCCTAGGAAGATATTTTAATGAAATTCACTTTTTTAGTGGGGTAGCTTTGTGGAGCCATAAATTTTGTCTGAGGGTCCAATTTTCTATTATAATATTTCATTGGAAAGTTCTTGAAGATATCTACAATGTTGAAACAATCAAATATTATTTCATCCACTTTTTAAGCTATTTCAGGGCTTTTAGGGTTTTGAAATTTGAATTTGATGTTGCATTGGAGAAATTTCTTAGGACAAAAATTTCAATATCTCCCAAATCATGCAAGGTATTGAGAAAATTCTTCCACCATCAGAAATATTTTTCAGGTCCATACAAGTTTGTTTAGGCCAACTTACTAAAAGTTTTAAGTGATCATTTTTCATCTTTTCTGACTTTTGGATGTCTTACACCCCTTAAGTCACATCATGGGACTCGAAACAACAAAATAAATGAAGGAAAAAAAAGGGCAATGCAAGATTGTCGAGCTACACCATTAGATGCTCCTGCATCACCTATTTATTACAATATTGGGTTGGCCTAAAATATAATTACTTGTAAATACATAAATCACCAAGGTTGGTTTCAAATATCTCACTAGAGAGAATATACATGCATTTAATCATTAGCTTCTTAGTAAAAATTTAGTCCATATTTAAATATCATTTTTTTGTATTATTTGAAAAAAAAGTTAAATTAATTAAAATTATATTATCTAATACAACATGGAATGAAAAATAATTCAAGTTAAGCTCGACCAATCTATCTTGACTAAAATACTAAAACTAGAAGAAAAAAATATGAAAGTGGGATAAAACTAGGACATGTTAGTGAGGCAACAAAATTATGCTCGTAATTCAAATTTACAAATATATTTATATAAGACTTAAGTTATGTATTAAAGGATCTCCTTTTCCATCATAGATAGAAATCCTTGGTGCTACAAAATGCATAGTTAATGGATATATGCACTAGTATAATTTGGAAAATAAATGACTAGGTGACTAAAACTTTTAACTATCACAACTAAAAATGACTAAATTTTACTCATTTTTTGCAACTGAAGTATAAATAAGTGAATAAATGACTAATTTGGTCGTTGAATAAAAATTATTTAGTCACGAAAAATAAAAATCACTAAATAGTTAGTCATCAAATCCAAAGTAGAAAAAAATTTAAAAAACAAATTGGCCAATTACTGGCATGATGTATTCATGTACGTGATGTATTGGCGTGATTATTCACATTCATTGTGGATTCATTTGTCTCGTTCATTGCAAATTCATTTGTATTGCTTGACCTTGCTTCATTCATTAGCCTAACATGAGGCATTTTGATTAGTTATAATAGCTACTTGCATGGGTGATAAGGATTCATAGAGGACCTGGAGACTTCTAAAAAGGCGGGCAAGGGCAAGGAATTCAAAATTTACAGCAACAAATTTGAATTCACTGAGGCCCTCTATAGTGGAATCAAATTTGGGGATGACCTCTGCAGTGAATTCAAAGGTAATTCGAAACCCTCATTACAATCTACTGCTCTTAATAATGTTCTTTTACAATCTTGCTACTATTTTGCTTCATAATGTGTTCAAGCTAAATATAATAAAATTTGGGTGTTAGGGCCTAAATAGAATTTCCTCAAACAATATTGATACATTTTCACTACAAGTGCAAACTCTCCTTGTGCAAAGTAAACATGTCCTAGATTTACCCACACATCAAGCATATGAAAAAAGATGTTTCTTGTAGTAGCTTCTTGTACCTGTGTGAAGCTTTCCTTTGCAACACATCATATTGACTCCTTTAGCCAACACAATGGCTGGCCCCATTTACAACATAAACATTTCCTGGTCTTTGTGCCAACACTTTACAATGCTTCCTAATTTGTAGCATAAATTTTTTACTACAAGCCAAAATGGGCATGTGTAGAACTCCATCATGGAAAAATAGGCCCTTATGGCAAAATAGAAAAATCAAAGTTAGGCAACTTGACGAAAATTTGAGTAAGTTATCTATATTATTTCAAAATAAGCAAGAATAGAAATCAGGCAAATGAATGTAGTTTCTAAACTACTTCAGATTTTTTTTTAAAAAAAAAGAAATCTATTTGGTGAAAAATTTGAAATTCCAATGAGTACTTAAATTGAAAAACAAGTAGTGCTTGTCCTGACCACCCTAACCACAACAAAATGGATAATAATTTTTATAAGATTTAGATATAAGTAGGACTCATAACCTCGATGTATATATTTTTTGCATTTTTCCAAGAATACTCTGGCGTGAAGAAAAATGGAAAAATTTGATGTAGAAAGAAGGATTCAGATGGAAAGGAGAAAGAAAGAGGAAGAATCCTTCGTAGTAGTGATGGAATAAAGAGGATGGGGCCTTCTGAATGATGTGAAGGAATTATGGAAGAGTAATCATAAGGACAAGGATAATGATGATGATGAGGCTAGTCAGTCTGAGAAGAAACAAAAGAAGGAAAAGAAGAAAAAGAAGAAGGACAAGGACCATAAGGCTTATGATTCTTATATGGAGGAACTTGATGTTTTCATGGAAGATGAGGAAAATTATGTGATGGATAAGGCACAAGATGATGTAGAAAATGCCCAAGATCTTCTTGCAGCTACAGGTCTAGAAGACTTTGATGATGGCAAGACAAATTCTCCAATTTCAACAAAATCACGAAGGAGACATGCATACTCTAATTTTCAAGATGATGAACCATTGTAGAAATAGAGTTTGAAAGAATATGATCCATATGATGATTATGTCTAGGATTCCTGAGCTTTAACCAAACCTAGCTCCTATTTTCCAAGAGAAAAATCCCCAACAACCATGGGAAATGAATTATGAGCATTTTAGTTTCAACATATTCCAAGAGAAGATGATGCATACAATGACGATGGATAGGCTACCTCAAAATTTTAGTCAATCAAATATGCTTTATTCCTTCCAAATATAGTTGACATAGTTAAGTAAGATCTTATCAAAAATCTCAAATGAATCATTTGTATGTAATATTTTCATTTTCCTCTTTCTTGATTTTTATGGGGAACCTATTTTAGTCTATTGAAACTCAAATACTCATCATTCATTTCCCATCGGCCTTGGGGATTTTTGTTTTGGAAAATAGGAGCTAGGTTTGGTTAAAGCTCAAGAAGCCTAGACATCATCATCATGTAGACCATCTTCTCTCGGACTCTTTTTCTGCAATGGTTCATCATCTTTAGAATCAGAGTATGCATGTCTCCATGATTTTTTTGAAACTAGAGAATTTGTCTCACCATCATCAGAGTCTTCTAGACCTACAGTTGCAAGAAGATCTTGGGCATTTTCTACATGAACTTGTTCCTTATCACTCATATAATTTTCCTCATCTTCTATGGAAACATCAGGTTCATGCATATAAGAATCATAAGCCTTGAGGTCCATATCCTTCTTCTTTTTCTTATTTTCCTTATTTTATTTCTTCTCAGACTGACTAACCTCCTTATCATCATCATCCTTTTCCTTACACCTACTCTTCCATAATTCCTTCACATGCTCAAATTTATCCTCTTCTTGCATCACCTGTTGAAGTTTTTCCTCTTGCTTTCTCCTTTCCATATGAATCCTTCATTATTCATTAGCTTTTCATTTTACTTTATCATCCAAGATAATTTGGTGTGCTACTTTAATTATTTCTTTTGCTTTAAGCCAGTCATATGTTTTCAGTTCCATGGTTCCAAGTATGCATAAAGCATTTGATGAGTTTTTATCCACCTTAATTGTATCCCCATTCAATTCTAGGCTTAGTTAGATCTCATTCCGAGCCTAAACCATGGTTGCAAGACATAGATATGCATCCACATAATCAGGAAACTTGAACAATTTTGGCCTATATAAAAGATTTTCTTTTTCAGTATCATGTAGTTATTCAAACAACCTAGAAAGATTAAATAGTGTTCTGACTTTACCCCATGGTAACTCAAGTGAAACACCACCTTCTTCTAGTCGATGGAAGAATTCCATATCCTTAAAGCACTCAAAAAAAACTATAGAATTGGCACTAGGGATTTAATTTATGAATTCAAACCAAATTCCATTTCCTAATCCATCCATAAAATTTTGTTGAGCCAACTCTAGTTCATCACTCTCAAAATGAAGAACCCCAATGTTGTTTAACAATTGAATGGGTACTTCTTCTCTTCTCTTCTTCAGAAGAGACTTTGTTGTCTTAAGAGAATCTAAGGCTACACTTGGGTCTGCCAATATTAATAACTCACCCATCTTGATAAATGCATTGGAATCACATGGATCTATGTGAGTTTCCTTTCTTAAAATTTCCAAAGCCTTCTCTGACTACCCTTGTTGAGCATATATATGGCCTACAACTTTTAAGTCTCACACTTCTCAAGGTGGACCTCCAGAACCTTTTCAAAATTTGAGAGAGAACTCTTAAGATCTCCTAGCTTCAATTGAACATGTCCACAAAATCTTGTGGCTTCTTGCTTTCCTTAACCGATGCCATGTAGTAGCATCCAATGGTGTCATAATCACCTTTAATATGATAAGATCATGCAAAATTATAATATGAATGATATTTCATGATAGGGTGGTCAATTGAAACAAAATCTGTCTTAGTCAACTATTCCACAAGAAAATGTTGCCCTGTGAAGAAAAAATGGTTTGCTAAATTATTCAATGCCATTGCATAGTACAGGTATAATTCAAAGGATCTACGCACCTTTTCCATTCCTTCATGAGCACTACCCTTTTCACTAAATATGAGAATCCTATAATTAAAAAATGCACACAATTTACCACGAAGATTTTTCCCCATTTCAAATAGAAGCGTGACTTCCAAAAAAAAGGTGCTTTAAAACTCAAAAAGATGCAGTAAATAAAATCATGTGTTGATTTCACACCAAAACCATGAGACCATAGCTCTGTTGCTTACTATTATGCTTTTGATATATTTTTTTCCAAAGCATAAGCATAGCCCTCGGCTTGAAATCACCCATTTTGTAAGGTTTTTGCCATAGTCGCATAAGGTAGTGAACCCGTTTGATAAAATGCTTTGGTAGACATGTATGAAAATGTGGTATATTACATTAGGATAGTAAGTTCTAAATGTACCAAACTACTAAAAAAAACTATTAAAAAGTGCTATAAATTATCAAAAATTGGTCATGTGACCATTAGGTGAGTTTATTGTCTACCATATATAACGTAATTGCATCGACATTTTCAAGCCATTTTGTGAATATTTATTGGTTGTTTTATTGATCAATTTGGTGTATATGAATGCTGATTTTGGCTTTTCACTTTTTTCCATTGATATATTTAGCCGCTTTTATTTAGTTATTGAACAACATTATCAATAGAAATTTCCTGAAAAATGTCAACCCTAGTTCATGTGTTGTCTCAGTAAAGGCCTACACCATTAAAGAATCCATTTATACAAAAATTCCAAATTAAATTGATGATAAAAGATATTTGATATCCAACCGAGAAGCCTTAATATCCAAAAATTACTAACCTAATGTTTCAGAATAAGTTTCCCAACTGTGACATCATAATTACTTAAGAAATGGGATATTGATCCACTGCCATATTGAATCTCACAAGGTTCTCCTTGACAAACAAAAAATGATATATATTAATTTTTTACCAACTTCCTTAATATCCCCATGCAATTAGACTAAACTAAGTGAGGTTGAGGGTTTGAAGTAGACTACCATCTTCTTGGTATGTGCTTGACTTTGATTACTTGTATCTTGAATGAAAATAGCAAGGTAGTTGCACTATAAAATCATTGTTAATCACTGTTACAAAAATAACCACAAAATCCTCTTTAATTAAAATAATCCTTCTAGGTATTTCAGTTAATTTCTAAGAGAGCTAATTTCACTATCCAATTAGCCATCAATCTATTTACTGTATATAATTTCCCAGAATTCAGAATTTGAATGTAATGAAACTAACCATAATTACCAAAGATTTGACACCAAAGTGTAGTACAAAATGAATTGTTTGATAGAATTCCTCAAAGAGATGGAATCTCATGGTATGAAATGATATGATTGTAGAATGTGCAAAAAATATATTTTTCAAAGAAGCTCTCAAAATATTTGAATTAATGAAGCACTCTGGAACACCGACATTGTAAGCTTTGCTTGTGTTCTAGATGCATGCAGTCATGTAGGTTTAGTGGATGATGGATCCACATAATTCACATGTTAGTGACCCTTATTTCATTACATATATAGTTGATCATTAGGTGTGCATGGTTGACCTTCATGCTCATGTTGGCTATCTTGAGGAAACCCTAAACATTATTACTAAGATGCCAATTAAACCTTTGGTTCCTATGGATCATATATGAATATAGGCTGAGTATTCCAGCAACACTTATTTTTAGTTGGATCCTAAAAATTTTGCAACTTATGTTCTTCTCTAAAACATATGTTGCAACTTATGACAAAGATGACATAATTTTTTTAGATATCTAATTTTTTTTTTCAAGCAACATTTGTTTAGATCCCTCTAGCTATACAAATATCAAATCAAATCTGCAACAATCTCAAAGATCTAAAGGTTTAAAAATATGATATTTTTAGATCTATTCTTGGGTGTATCCTACAAATTTCATCATAGAAGGATGGGCCATCACCACATTTAGACCTGGATGTGGAATTGCCTTTGTTGTTTCCATAGAATCCAAAATAGGCCTAGCAAATGTTGGAAGATATAACCCTGTAAAAATGCAAAAGGAAAAGCTAAATCAATAGTAATTTACTAATTTTCATTCAACTTATCTATAATCATTTTAAGTACCTAATTCTATTGTACTTTAAATATTTATAATATGAAGTTTAGATATTCAAATAGATTAAATAATTTTAAGTTATAAAGCTGATAAATAGACTTTAGCAATTCAAAAAAAAATCCACTTCTAAAATTTTAAATATCTTTACTGTATTTATTTACCATTGTTAGATAGTTGCAAACTGTGAATTGTCCTTTGTCCTATAGGACTGAGAAAGGAAGAACATTGTCAAAAAGTGATTGAGTCATAACAAATAGTCCAAAAAAAATGAAAGTTACTATCAAATGGTGACAAAGATTTGTCCTCTAAGTCATTTGCACATGGTGATTGAGAACACAATGAGTAAGAAGTAAAAGAGCATTGGATCATAGCACTGCAAAATGGTCATGAGTTATGCAACAAACTTCACTATTCTTTTGATCACAAAGGAGATCG
>VDFB02155017.1:0-22351 GCA_007258455.2 Sequoia sempervirens | reverse complement strand
TAAACTTAGTCTTTAAGCCACCTTTGATTGTATCTAGGACTGGTGCACATATGCCACTAATGTTTCTGATAAACTTCCTATAAAACTGAGCCAATCCATGAAAACTTCTTACCTCTGTCCCAGTGGTTGGTGTAGGCTAATTTAGGATAGCTTCCACCTTGCTTGGGTCCATTTTCAATGTTCCTTGGGATACTACAAACCCCAAATACACAAGCCCTTGTTTGAAAAACTCACATTTCTCTAGGTTGATGGCTAACTTCTCTTCTTGCAATCTTCTAAGGACCAACTCCACATGCTTTAGGTGTTCTGTTGTCTTGCTAAAAATGAGTTTATCATCAAGATATACCACCACAAATATCCCTGTAAAGTATTTGAGCACTTCATTCATGAGTCTCATGAATGTACTAGGGGCATTAGAGAGGCCAAATGGCATAACTCTCCACTCATATAACCCATTATTTGTCTTAAAGGCTATTTTCCACTCATCTCCATCCTTGATTCTGATCTAATTGTATCCACTCTTGAGATCCAACTTGGTAAAATACTGAGCTCCTCCAAGACAATCCATTAAGTCCTCAATCCTAGGAATAGGGAACCTACACCTGATTGTGATTCTATTTATTGCTCTTGAATCAATGCATAATCTCCACTTACCACCTTTCTTGGATGCTAAGACAATTGGTAATGCACATGGGCTAATGCTCTTCCTAATCAATCCTTGATCTAACAACTCTTGCACTTGTCTAGCTACCTCTAGATTTTGATCCGGTGTGAGCTTATAAGATGCTTTATTTGGCAATAAAGCTCCTGGTATGAAGTCAATTTGATGACTAATGGCTCTCTTTGGAGGTAAGGTTGTTGGTGTTCCATCACTAACTATGTCCTTGTACTTCTCAAGTAACTTTTGGATTGCTCCTGGTATGACTATTTTCTCAATCTTCTCTTCCTCTTTGGATTTCATCATGACCACATATCCTTCACCTTCTTGATATAGGTTGTTAATGAACTCTTTGCCACTACTCAATAAGACACTAAGGGTCTTTGACTGTCCTTCTTCCTCATCTGACAGTGACTGCAACTGAAATGTCTTTCCATCCTTTTTGAATGAGATAGTATTTGCCTTTCCATCATAGATGGCACCTCTGTCATACTGCCATGGTCTTCCCAATAGAAGATGGCATGCATCCATGGGTAACACATCACAAATCAACTTATCCTTATACCCTCCAATGGAGAACTCCACCATTGTTTGCTCATTGACAAGAACACTCTACCCTTTGTTCAACCATGTCACCTTGTAGGGATTAGTGTGGGGTATTTTCTCTAATTTCAAATTCCTTACTACCTCCTCAGAGATGATGTTATCAGTTGAACCTGAATCCACAATAACCTTGCATACTTTCCCAAGTATTTTGCATCTCACTCTAAATAAGGCTCTTCTTTGCTTTGGCTCTTCCTTGACCAGTTGTCTGATAAAAACTTTGCTAAACATCAGATTCTCCCCCACTTATGATTCAATGAGACTAACCTCTAGTGATTTGGTACTCATGGTGTCCTCTTGAGTATATGCTAATCTCTTCTCAGTATTTGATGAAGATGCTTTCTCTAGGAACCTATAAGCTGGATGTCCTACTTGACCACAGTTGTAACATTTCATACTAGCAAAGTATGAGTTACTTCTTCCTACTCCTCTTCCTCTATTTGAACCTCATTGAGGTCCTCTACCTCTATTATACCCTTCTCTAGAAGGTGTCTCACTTCCCTACTCTGTGAGTTTAGACTCTCCCTAATTTCTTTGTTCAGTACCTCTACCTTGGTATCCACCCCTATGTCCTCTTTGATCTCTGCCTTTGCCTCTACTCTTAGAAGCTTGGTCTTGCTTCCTCTTGCTTCTTTCCTCAATCTTAATGGCTAACTGGTAACATTGGTGTACTGTATTAGGACTTCGAAGAGTCATCTCCTCTTGGATGTTCCACTTCAAGCCATTAAGATACCTATCCACCTTGAGACTTTCATCTTCTGAAACATTAGACCTCATACAAAGTTTTTGGAACTCCTTAATGTAAGTGTTCACATCTTGGTCTCTTTGCCTCAAGCTCTGTCTTTTCTTGTGTAACTAAATCTCATAATCATTTGGCATGTATGCTTCCCTCACTTTGGAAACCATTCCTTTCCAAGTAGAGATAAGTTGCTTGCCTTCCTTTTCTCTCTCTGTCTAAATGAGCTTCCACCATGTCAAGGTAGAATGTCTCAACCTTGATTTGGCCACCTTTGCCTTCTGTGCTTCAGTGACTCCATCACATTCAAAATGGTTTTCTATTCCCTCTATCCAATCCATGACTATATCAACTTCCATTTTCCCACTAAATAGTGATACACCTTCAAGTGATTTTCCTTTCAAATCCTTCAATGCCTTCAAGAAGGGATCCTCTTGCAAAACAGGGTCAGATTTAGGGATCTTGTCTTCCTCTACAACCTCTTCTTTCTTTGGTTCCCTTCCTTCCAACTGCACATTACTCAATGCTTTCTCAAGTTGTTCTATTCTTTCCCTCAATAGCCTATTGTCTTCCTCCTGTCCTTCAACCATCTTGGCCAATTTTGAATTTTTCACCATGATTTTAGAACCACTAGACTCAATCTCAGACATGCAATAGTCAATCCCAAATCTTTTGCTTGCTCTAATACCACTCTGATAGGGAGGGGTTGGAGGAATCAATCACATATTCCTACTCTAGGCCTTGCTTGCAAGACCTCCTTGGTTTTTTGCTTCACCACCTTAACCTATAGGTCCCTACTCATGACTAGGTACCCCATGGTTCTCCTGGCCAACATCACTACCTTCACAATTCAATCTACCAAGTCAACCTTGGTGCAATGCTTCAACTCTTCCTTAGCCCTTATTCTACCCTAAAGGCTAACCTATCCTCAACACTCAATTAGTTCTTACAGGGGTGTAGATATGTCTTTAGTAGCTTCAAAACATTCTCCTATGGTTCTTGAAGGTTCACCAAACTCCACCTTTTCATCGCTTTCACCAAACCCTCATCTAGGGTTAAAAAGGCTACTAGTCCATGAGCCCCAATTAGGTCTCCATCTCCAAAAAAATTGGTTATTACTCAAACATTTCAAAATAACACCCCAAGCTTTCTTTGAGGTTCTTGGCTCATATGAACACCTCTCAAATATTTTTGAGGTCTTAAGTCTTAACTGTCCATAGAATGCTTAAACTTGAAAATGGACATTTCCTAGGGTTTTAAGCCATTGTCTGGTTGTTTTCAAACTATCAAATTGTTCTCACATCAATTGAACTAATGGAGCTTTCTTCTTCATGTTGAAACTAGGTAAGACACTTTCCTACCACCTCCAAAATGAAATTTACAAAGAACTTGTCACCCCTGCAAGTTATGTGCTCTGCACTTCTTGTCTTCCTAGTCGGGCACCTTTCTAGCTCGCGTAGGGCAAGATTTTTCCAATAGCTCTTGTGTTCACACAAACCTAAATCCTACCATATTTACACACATGGAGTCTAGTCACTATTCCAAAAGGGTCATACAATTTTTACAGTGGGAAAGTGCACTAAATCTCCATTTGCTTAAGACTACCTGGTTCAGACCAACAACAATGTGGAATCCAATTTATTTACAAACGATGCTTGAAAAGGAATAAAGCAACTATCTAATGACACACAAAGCTTGTAGAAACACCACTCTACATCCTACATAGGTCTTAGTGCTATGATAAATCCATTAAAGCAACTCCACAATACAAAAATTAGAAAATCTTCACAAAACATAATTAACTCTTCTTGAATTGAAAACTTCAACAAATTCCAATGCTTCCAACCTTGCTCTTAGGTCAAGGTAACCCCTATTTAGGGTCTCAAAATAGTTAAGCTCACTACTAACTACTCCTTGGCCACTTGTGAAGTCCAACATGCCTTATTTACAAAATTTAAGAGAAAATAACACTTAGAAAGGTCTACTAAGGTCTTTAAACCATCCTTGTAGATAAACCTCAACCTAACAAATGGTCAATGTGACCTTAACCAATACAAAACCTAATCCCCAATGTCTCTAAGGTACAAATTTAAAGAGGTAGGAGGAGATTGCTACATTTGGCTTAACCAAATTGCCAAATCATAAACTTCTATTCAACTTTCCTAAGTGAACTATGGGGTGCTCCTACACCAATAAGGTTTAAAAATAGAAATAACATAGGCATATTATTCATGGTTGACACTTTGAGCTAAAACACTCACAAAAACCCATAGACACACAAAGAGAAGAACAAGAAGGAACATAAAGAAGTGAGAGACATGAAAAATGACCAAAAAATGAAACAAAACAACAAAACAACAAAATCAATTCTAATAATATACATGGAGGGGTCACTCTCATTCTCATAATCCATAGTAATGTTTTAGAAAATACCTATTTCCAGACAATGGGGTAGGTTCTCCAATCATGGTACTAATCCTGAAGGTGTTTTCTCCTAAGATTTCAGATATTTGGTAAGGGCTTGTCCAAATTCTATCAAAATTTGAGTGATGTCCTTTATTTTTTTGGACTTGTCCCATAAAAGAATGAGATCTAAGATCCTAAAATATTTTACTTTGGCTCTTTTTTTGAGTTGTAGTTTAACAAAAATTTAAGGTTTTGAAATGTGCTTGAGAGTAACATTCCTCTTTTCATCTAGGTATAGCAGGTTAAGCAGCCTAACCTAAACATTGTCATCTGACTGTAGATAACTCTCCACAAATTTAAAAGTCAAAATTCTAAGATTCATGGGAAATATATGTTCTAGACCATAGACCAACTAATAAGGGGATGTCCCTAATGCATTCTTGGTTCTATTTTTTTTTACCCATAGTCAAAACTTAATGTGGGAGTGCTAGTCTTTTATATTTTAATCTAATAAATTCTCGATGACACTTATTGAGTTTTTATTCATAGATTCAAATACTCAATATTACCTTGGGGGTAAAAGTTTGATGAGTACTTTAAAACTACTTTATGCTCGAATACCCATTACCCAAACTGAATTGAAGAAAAAGAAGGGTCATTATCACATACCAGAGTGAATGGGATCCCAAAATTGGTCACTACATGGTTGTCCAAGTATTTGATTACATTAGTAGTAGTGCTTTGTCTGCAAGAAATTTCTTCAAACTAACTCATGCAATAATTAGTTGCTACTAGAATGAACGTATGTCTTGCAAATGAATGGGAATATATCATTCTAATAAAATCCAATCCCCATTGGGTAAAAGGACGTACCTCGTGTATAAGATGTAGTGGCATGGGTGTATTTCTCCCTTTGTGGCCTATGGTTTTGCATATGTGACAAATCCTTGCATGTTGGTAAGTGTCTTTGAATAGAGTTGGCCAATAGTATCTTTCCAATAATA
This sequence comes from Sequoia sempervirens, assembly GCA_007258455.2. Lineage (NCBI taxonomy): Eukaryota > Viridiplantae > Streptophyta > Pinopsida > Cupressales > Cupressaceae > Sequoia > Sequoia sempervirens. The sequence continues at coordinate 16,944 of VDFB02155017.1, read as the reverse complement.
TCTTATGGGAAATCACTTTAGTGGATCCATGACTAGCGCTAAATTTTTCATGATATTTTTTTAAGATTGAACCAACATCTTCTTTCTCTAATTATCTCAAGTAGAAACCATAGTTTCTTTTGTACAAGGTCCCAACTTTTATCATATGCACTTGTCTTTTGATTCTTAGTGTTTGTCTCTAAGCTATACTCATGTTGTCTAGACATTTTTTTTGTAACAAATATTGGAAAATTTCTTTGTACTAGTTATCAAAAGTGATATCTTACTGGGTGTATTGCTAGCATATCAATTGTTTCATTTCCCCATATAGTGTTTTTAACATCCCTTTGCCTCTTACCAGTTTCATGGGTAGGATCACCATATAAAACTCTTGAAAAATTTCTATCCATTTCCCTCATCATTATTCAAACTCATTTTGCATTATCATGGATATGATTATAGCATTAGGAACGATTTCTACCACTTTTCTCCTCAAGATGTAGTTTCTAAACTTATTTATAGACTTAACTAGAGAAAATGATTATTTATCCAACTTAGGATGTCTAAATTCAACATTCTTGAAGCATATACTCAAAAGGCTATCACTATCAACTCCCTTCTGGGTTAAGACTCCCACACAAGAGTGTTCTGAAGAAAAAGTGTAAATGTTGAAGGTCTTGATATAGTTTGGGCTATCTAGCACAAATTTACTAGTTATGACTTCTTTCATCTCTTGTAAGGCTTTCTTTTCTTCCACTATCCATTCGATCTTGGTTTCTTTCTTCAACATATCATTTAAATGTCAAAAAATTTCAGCAAACCCACTAATGAACTTCCTTACAAAATCAATCTTTTCGAAGAAATATTTCAGTTCTTTCTTACTATTCAGTAGTGGTAGCTTTACAATGGACTTGATCCTATTTGGATCTATGGAGATGCCTTTTTTTATAAATTATCTATCCTAAAATATTTCCTTTAGTTACTCTAAAAAATACACTTCTTTGGATTTAATAAAATACCTAGTTCTTTGCACCTATGGAGTATTTTATGTAAGTCACTCACATGATCTATTTGATTCTTTGAAAGTACCATCAAATCATCCATGTATATGATCATACACTTTGAAATTAATCCATTTGAAAGCTATATCCATTGCTCTTTGGAAAGTGGCTCTAACATTGATGAGCTTGAATGACATTCTTCAATATGTGAATGTTCCCCACTTAGTGGAGAAAGCAATCTTCAATCTATCTTCTACTCAGACCATCTCCTGATTATAACCCGATTATCCATCCAAGAATAACATCACTTGAGAGTTTTTATTCTTGGATGGATACTCAGGTTATAATTAGGACATCATTTAATGAAGGTAACAAATAGTTGTCCTTTTTGGAAGCCCGATTTAGATTTCAGGAGTCCACACACAACCAAATTTCTCCATTCTTTTCTACACAAGTACTAAATTTTCCACCCAGGTTGAATGTTTTATCAGATAGATAATTCTAGCACTTATTATATTTTGAACTTCCTTCTAAATTAGTGGTTCTAATAATGTGTTGATGATATGTTTCCTTTGTCTAAAAGGCTTGGTTTCCTTTTTCAAGGGAATAGTATGAGTAATGATAGAGGTGTCATATATCTTCAATTCTTTATAGCTCCATGCAATCGTGTCTCTATATTATTTCAAGGATTTCACTATACCATCCATTTATTTTTTAGTACATACTTGATCAATGAAGACTTCTATTTTATCTCCTTCATCTCCTAAGTCATGAGAATCACACTTTCCTCTACTTGAATCTAATGGATCCCTTAGGGATAGTGTTGGTTTTCAAATTGATTATACCATCCTCAACTTCTTTGAATAGATCCCTATCACATTCATTAATAATTTGTGTAGAAAAAATCCTAGAGTTAGTAATGAACTCAAGGATGTATTGGTCATCTTTAAACACCTGGAAGTTGGTTATATTAGTTTGAATGGAAGGTATAGGAACCAGCTCTATGGAGATTCATTTAAAACAAGAACCAATCATGGGTTCCAAGGAACTAGTTGAGGTAGCAAGAACATATGCAATAAAATTCATTCTTCTAGGGATGGAATTTATGCTAAATGCTTCAAAACCCTCAATGAGATCCCAAACTCTATTTCTATAAGAAGGAAATATTTTATTATTGAAAGAATTTTGAATTATTACTTGCCTCAGTACTAACCAAGAGCATCCTTCTACAAATAGATGCTTAACCTTCTTTTGATGACCAAGAAACAATCCTCTAATCAGTGCTTCATACTTAGTAGCATTGTTGGTGCATGTAAATTACAGTCAGAAGTGCCCAGAAATGACTTCCCATCTAGATTTACCAACTTGAATTCAACACTATTTCATTGTTTAAACTTATACCCATGAAATCTTATCTTCCACATGTACTTCTTATTGGAGACTTGTTTTGGTGGTCCTTCTTTATTCATCAAGGTTTTATTATGATGGGAAGTACCATGATCTACTACTATTTCTTTCTTAATTTCAATTGAATTTTCTTTTGTAAAAATCAAGCTTTGCTTTTTGATGGGTACCTCTAAGAAGAGTATAAGGGCTTCCTGATTTGTTATTTTTTCATGTCTCGAAGATGGGTAATCTAATGAGTTAGAACTCTCATCTAAAATTATGATTGCTTCTAAATCACTATCTTCCAATCTTGGATTTTTACTCTTTCCAAAACATCTTGATAAGCTAGGTAGGAAATTTTGGAGTAGTCTATATCATGGTTGTGGCACCAACCTAGCAAAAACAACACATAAGTATTTTCATATTTTCTAATATTAGTCATGTTATTGTACATTTTTCTTAAAATTTCCTAAAAAACATGGCCAAAAGTTTTGAATTAATGTTATCCTCTTATGTGACTATCTACATCTTCTTGTTAATTTTTTGCTAAAGATATATTGTTCATCTTATACACACATAATTCTAACTCCATGAATGCAATCTCATTTTTATTTTTATATTCATTTATTGTATGTTTCAATTTATGCTTGACATCAATCTTAATCTGATTGTTTAGTCCCTTCCATGGTAGCCACAATTATGTAAAATTAGTTGAGAACTATCCTCTCAGTTATTTGGTTCATTCCCTACTAAGAATCATCTTTTAATTTTGGGGATATACACTATGTTTATATCAATATATTCTTAGACTCTAGGGTTAGAGACTAATTGCATATGGATGTTCTTTAATTCCACTATGACCTTGACATATGAAGTAGATTATAATATTACATGATGCCCCAAAAAAATACTATACAATTCTATAAAATTTTCCTAAATATGTGTACTATTAATAGAAATGCAGGGATTCTAGTATTATATTTAAAAATTATAGCCATAGCATCTAATTAGCTTAAGGAATGACCTTTATTCATCCTGGGAGGGTTTGTAGAATCACCTTTGGAATTATCTAATGAGTTTAGTAATGCTTCTTTCTAAGTAGGATAGTGTTACAACATATCAAAAATTCAGATGTTAGCTTTGGTTTTCATTAGATCATCTACAACACTGTACTTCTATTCATATGGGCTAGAAAATTTATGAGTCTAAAAGCTACTAGATCTATAATTTCCTTCGAATGGTGCCTTGGGGCTAGGGGGCTTTTTTTTCACATGAGGATCTAGAGGGGTCAAACCTGATCTATGTGGAATCCCATTCATTATAGGTTATCCTGCTTCCTAGAATATGAGTATTCCTATTCTGCTAAAAAGAAAAATCTTCAGTAGTTTCCTATTCATTTTCATTCTCAAAAGGAAATATGAATTCCTTTTCTTCAAAATGTTGACCAAGGTCAAATTTATTTAATAAAGAAAAGGAATCTACAATCACAACATCTATATTATTTGTTGGGTTATGGGTATTCCCTTGAATGAGATTGGACATTCTTTGCATTTTTAGACAGCTAGCCTCACTATGGTTGAAGGTTTCATGAAACTTAAAACCATTAGCATTTGTAGAATTGGATATATTGGCACTTTCTAAGGGACTAGGTATTCCCCCATTATTTGGCCTTGTATTCCAAGGTCTATTTAGCTGCTATGGATTGAAACTCTTACCCTCAAAGCCTTGGTTATTCTGGTTATAACCCTAATTGTAGATACTTCTTGTGTGACAAGGGTTAAATTTTAGGTAGGTGAGTTCAATTGTTACCTATTGAAACATATGATTACTAATGAGATATTATTATAGATTTGATTTGAGATGAAATCTTACTTAAATCCATAATTTCCAATGAGGTCTTATTATTTTGACAACTTAGATTGAAACAAAATATTGATACCATCAATGTGATGTCAAATCAAGATGCATGAAACATAGACATAACCCTTTGATTAAATTAATAATCCATAAATTCAATAGGAAAAATCCACACTGAGATTGTATTGTCTATTTGCATAAAATTATATCAATCTCAAATCCTTTCAAATGATCTAGAATTTAAAATAAATAGAAAATAAGTTCCTAAAATTATGGATCTAATAAAAAGCTAACTATAACAATATCCAGAGCTTGAGTCCTTAACAAAAGAAAAATAAAATTTAATCTATAGAAAAATTGGCTGCCCCTATTGGAATTTAGTTTAATATGCTAAATTTTAGGAAATAAAAAGAAAAATAAAATTAACTGAAATCTAGTTAAAATATAACTTTTGAGTATCAAAATTCCTATGCACCCTTTGTCCTTGCATTTGGGCATGGGAATTTACACTATCGGTCTTCATAATTTCCAATTCCAAATCTATTCTTCACATTTAGGTGTGATAATTCAAAGTTGTTTATTTGAAATATATAAAAAATACAAAAGAGTTAACTAACAACATTAACACTCTTGTCTCTAGTTACTTGGTAAAGTTTGCAATCAACATAGATACTACTTCATTCATTCTTTCCATAGTTTACCCTCCCTGAAACTAGATTTTAACCTTTTGATCAAATGTATTCTTTTCTATTTGTTGTATTTTAGTGAAGGTTTTTAGTTCTTCCGTAAGAGACTATAGTTTGACCTTATTATTAACCATCTTATTAGTGCCTTCCTATGCAATCAACCCTTGCATTTGGTTTTGTAATTCTTGGACCATTTTATTGTGCTCTCTAACTAACATAAGAGTATACAAAAATGTGCAACCCAAGTCTTTTACTTCCTAGTGAATACTACTCATAGCTTTATTGGCCTAGATTTTGTCACTGCTTAACTTGTTTTTGCACTTATTCAAAATTCTAACATGGAACTTTGTTGCTCTTACCCATACTAGGAGTTGATCCCACTCTCCTTCTATTATTATAGCCTTTAGTAGTTTCTTTATTTTTGTTTCATTTATCTGATGAAGAATAAGGATGTAATCCTCCCATACTACTAAGTCTTCATCAAGGATTAACTTAAGTTGTGTGGTGTTATCTTCATCACTAATAGTTTTATAATAATTTATTCATTCTTTCAATACTTAACCTAGTAGACCCAAAAAATATTCCTTACACTATTGAGCCACAATGATCTATACTTTTAATGCAACATGCAATGAAGACTTAGGATCAATGACATCAATAGGTCCAATGAGATTATTTATGCAAGTTGTGAGTTGTACCACTTGGGCTTTCAACTCTTCCTTTTTGTTCTCATCTTTCAACATTCTCTTCAAAATTGTAGATATGGAAATCTAGAGAGATTTTTGTTCTCCCTCTCTCATTTGTGCACCTAGATCAACCTACCTAATTTGGTAATCATTTTTAGTAATTTTTTTTTCCAATTTAGTCACCTAGGGGATAGCTATTTCCACTTTCCTATTACATTTTTCATCAATAGAAATAGTGGATATTCTTCATGCTTCCATTGATCTTCAATTTTTGGCTTATGGATGAAGTAGGAACCCATCACCTTGTTGATATTTCTAATAGGATCAAACTTACTCTTGACATCATTGTATAGTGCTAGATTGTCCCTATCCATTTCAACATCAATACATTTTTCATTCTACATGTTGGAATAAGAGCACACTCCTACTTTGATGGGGAAAGTTCATCCAAGTTTGTGTTTCCCTATAATGAGATGGTGTAATTCAGTTATTAGTTTACACACCTCCAACATAATCATTTTATCCAAAGGGTACCTTGGGAGTTTATAAGGCATCTTGTGGAATCTTATCACCCTAAAATAAGAGAAATTCTTGTACTAGATGTACTAGTTCCCAATTAATTTTATTACTTCCATTGCTTCATTAGAAATCCTTCTAGAGAAGTCTCCCTCTAGTCCTCTAACTGTTGAATAAACAAAATTATCATTAACAACAAAAAAAATTATAATAGCTTGCCTCCAACTCTAGTCAGGGATAATTTTGATGGATAGTCACTTCTCTAAGCTCAAAAGGTATGTCTAGGAATGAATCTTGTGAAGAAAACAAATAGACTAGGTATGATGTCATGTAGAATTTGTGGGTTGTGAGAACATTGCTTAATTGGTCATGAATGCCATCACTTATATGAGTGGCCCAATCAATCTTACTTTTTTTGGTATTATTGATGGTTTTGATAAAAAAAATTCATGCATGGGTAAAATTCTTGGGCATTTTGGTATCCAAACACTCTACTCAATAATAAAATTAGATCTTTGAAATTTTCTTTAAACTCACTTCTGTGTTGAATCCTTGCTAACTTAGATGCCACCTTTTTGAAGTGAAGTAGCAGACTATTGTTAATGTAATCCAATTTTTCTATCATATGTTCATCAAAATCTTTGATATCCTTCTTCATGTCTATTACCTCATATTCAAGATGGGAAAGAATCCTAAAAATATTCTTGTCGAACACTCGAAATACTGAGAGAGTGGGATTGAATTGGTATTCTTTTGAACCAATTAAACATTTAAGCATCCAATAATTATGGAATATTCAATTGCACTAATGAAAGTAAGCATGAAAATATCCAAAAACAACACATAACACATGAACACCAAGATTTTTAGTGGAAAACCTAAAATGTGAATATCACAATGAGGATTAGCTCATAATATATTATAACCAATTATAGTATATTACAAAAGTGCTCACTACAAGTGGAATCACTTTCAAAGTGGACTCACTGCCCACTAAGAAAAGAAAAGAGATAGAAGAGATTGTGGCACACAACCAAGTCTTGAATTGTTACAAAGTCCATCTACAATATGCTCGAATGTAGTTCCATTGAGGCTTAGAATATAGACACAAAAATATTCATACTGCTCTGACTTAATTCTCTGCTCTACTTTGCATTCACACTAACTTTGCATAATTCAAATTCACTAATTCATTTCTCATGTCATCTTCTACAAAATACCATAAAATATATAACTTATATATTTTCTTCACTCATAACATCAATTAGGTCAGCCTAATTAGATGTGTCATTTAAAATATATAAAATATAACTTGTCAGCTTAAAAATTTTCCACACATGTCTCACACCAAGACTCAAATCTCAAAATTATTTGGAATAGGTTAGTATGGACCTATAATAGATCCCACATAACTTCACAATACTTATTTAGGCTTCACATACCTTCAAACCTATTAGGTCGGCATCATAGAGGATCTAATACAAAAATTATCCAATTGTATACCCATATTCAACCACACATACCTCAAAAAGTCATGCTAACTATATTTCATACTTATCTAACATCTATCAACATCTCCTCAAAACCTCAAAGTCAAAAACCAATCCATGGAGAAGTGTAGACTCTCCAACTCATATGCTTAGAAATAGAAAACACTTGTAACTATCAAGCCAATCTTCTATTACACATAAATTTCACACTAAAAGCCAAAGAAAGATGAAATTCTAGAATTAAGTTCCTCTATCAACCAAAAATATTATAGTATAAATGCAAAGAAAAGTCTTCAATAGTGAACCATTACAGACCTAATCACCAGATACCTATACACAAAATCACTAGTATAAACACTTAGTCAATTTTCATCATAGATGCCTTCACTAGATCAAACCTTCTTAAAAAATTGTCTTATGTGAGCATCCTAAAACATGTTAGAGACAACAAAAATTATATGTACCATGATTTCCAAAGCAAGATACAATTTTGATAACAATGACAACAATGCAAAGCATAATTGTATGTAGCTTGTGATTATTACACATGCTCATGTTTCCAACAACACATCAATGAAATCTCATAGTTCTTATAACACTTCTTAATCATTTTTGTAGACACATCTAAAAAATTCCCTAGGTGCTCACAACACCTTTTTTGTTTTATGATCATAGTAGTTGGAGCAAGTGAGAACTAGTTTAAGAGATTGCACTTCTATAGAAAATTTAGCAGCCACAACTAAGCTTGATTTTTCCATAGATAAATCAATTCAATTCCAAGTATCCTCATTGTAGATTCTTCATTTAAACCCATCCATGTCCACATGTCCTAGGTCAGTGTCTCCAATGTTAGCATATGGGGTGAACATTTTAGAAGGTGGATGGTACCCTTTGTATTGATACTTCATCTCTTCTGGATCCTTGGGTGGAATACTTTTTTCATGCACAAAATACTATGTGTTATCATTTACATGCATTTTAGGGAGAAAACCTTGCAAAAAATTCATGTTAGTCAACATGTATCACTTATTTCAAAGCCATAACTTGTTTTCAAGAAGTTTAGAGTTCATTCAAAATTTTAGGGATTGGCCTTCAGGCTTACTCCTTACCTTTCTCAATAAAATTTTCTTTGAAGAGTTAATTTTTTCTTATTTGATAAATCAAGTATTAGGGATCATAAATTCTTTATAGGTCCTTTGTCATTCAATGTGATTGTCCTTAGTTATAATTCTAGTTCTACAGATATCAAGGGTTAGGGATCCCTTCTACCCTTCACTCGAAATGATTTGAAACCCTTTGAATATTCTATGCTTTCACCACTCAAAGATTGGGTTTTGGAAAATATATTACCTCTTGTTTTGGAAATGCTATTAATTCTTTAAGAACTACCCTAATCAACAATACCTGAAGGCCATTTTGAGGTTCATGGTTTGGTTCTACTATAAATTTACTTCTTGCAATTTTATTTGGATTTAAGTGGTATTCCCAATTTGTGAAGCCTAAAATCATGAATTTTTTTTTGAATGTACAAGAAAACTAAGAGGGGGGTGAATTATTTGTACCTTAAGACTTCAAAACCCTCACACACATTCAGATCCACATTAATCCAATTAACTCTTAATCTATTACAATGCTTTAGCATGAAAGAAAAACAATAGAAACATAAACAAATCACATAATGCATAAGAGAACATTGGATTTAAGTGGAAGATCAAAGATGGGAAAAACCATGGTGAGGATTAGCTCACAATATAAAGTAACTTCAATATTGAATATAGTAGGGCTCATTTCCCAAAGAAGAACTTGGCTAACTTCCAAAAGGCTCACTCCTAGAATAGAAGAAGATAGAGAAGAATGTTACACAGACAAATCTATCTCAATGTAACAAGGAAATCCACCACAATTTCTCCAAAACCTTCACAACCTCTTTGAAGAATTGTAGATACCTTTTGCTCACCACATTTAACAATCTAACACATGAAACCTAATACTGCACTTCTCAAATTTGCAATCTAATACTTTACAATTTTCATCATTCACATCACTCTTGTCTATCACATCATCTTTCAATAACTCAACTCTTATTTATATCATCTTCAACCTTGAAACCATTCTCCAAGGTTGACTATGCAAATTAATGACACAAATTCAAATTAGGTCAACACCAAACCACTTCCATGGCAAATAGAAGTGAATGTGGACTACACCATTCATTACTTGGGACCCAAAACTATAATACCATGCTACACCATGCTTATACATGGAACAAATATCCACCACAATTATTCTAAATACCAAGGATAGTCATTACCCATGTAAACACCATTACAATTTTAAGTACATCCTTTCTTTGATCCAAAAACACCTCAAAGACAACAAATGTCATATGAACATAATCTAGAATATTCCACAAACACCCCAAAATAAAAAAAAATCCTTCCAAAAACTTCACTTGAGGAATGTACACACCTTGTATACTCAAACAATTATGTCATACATTGCAACTCAAGAAACTGACTTCTAAAGCACAAAACCCCAAAGAACCTTGACTAAAGAAAGATACAAATACTTTCAACACCCCTTTAGATATAAAAGACCTAAAATAAAATTTTAGAGAAACATGGAGCAAAAAAAATTCTCCCAAACACCTCTACAATACACTATTCACACACTCGTGAAAAAAATTTCTTTTGTACAATGATCCAACACACCAAATTCTGACTACAATGCCTCTGAACACCTATGATCAACATATTTGAAATGCATAGGAAGATATCCAACCTAGAATAATTGCAAAGAAATGTTGGTGTGAATAATTGTCTTGTACCTGGCTAATTCACTCACTAGGTAATTAGGGGACTTATTCACATGGTTAAGTTTACTTAGGATAAAAGATTCTTTCTAGAAGTCTTAGTTGGCTTTTCTAGAACTTATCTTATCTAGCTAGGATGCATCATTTCCTAGGTGATTAGGTTGTTGGTTGTCTCATGTCATAGGATCATGACATTTGTCAACATCATATTCTTTCCTATCTCTCAACCTTGCCCATATAAGCAAGGTATCTCTTGTATATTTGTATTCAAGCTAATATCAAGCAATTCAGCCATTAATCAATCTTGCATTGTGAAGCAAGCTTTCTTGCCATTCTCTCTCTTGTGGAAGTGGTTTTGATCGCAATTGATCTTGGGGGTGTTGAGGAGTCACCATCAACTCCTACATGGTATCAGAGCACTCCAGGTGTTGCAGATTCCTTCCCAGATCTGAGGGTGATATTTTGGCTTGAAGATTTTTGCTGGGTGTAGATTGGGGTTTCAATAGCCTCACGGTTGAGTTCAGAAGCTTCCACAGATGAATTTTGACTGTGAATTCACCTATATTGGGTAAAGTTGTTTTTGAGGAAAAAAATTTTTGCTGGGACAACCTCCCAAGCAGTACGAATTTTCCATTTTTTCACAAAAAAATATTTTGGAAAAATATTTTCTACGTATTGTATTTAAATATTTGGGGAAAATATTTCTTTAATATTCGGGCCATATTTAAATTTATGTGGGTTTAATATTGCCATACGACATATTGAAAATCTTTTCTACATAGTTGTCCACGGATCATACCAGGGTCCACTTCAGATCTATCACTGGTCAACAGCGGCAATTGTCATTGGTGGATCACATTGAAGAATTGTCCCTGCCCTCTTCTATCAGCTGGGTACACAGATTTGTCGGAATCAAGGGTCAAACCTAGTCGGTGCTGTCATCGGTGGGTCACATCAAGGTACCTCCTTTGCGTACACTCCTTCCGTCGGCGCATTTACCCTCTGGCTGGTACCGACCTGATCCATAGTCCTCTTGTTACCTGGTATGCCGGTCTCTTCATTTATTGCAGGGTTCAACTTTTTTTGGTCGACATTTTCTGGCCTGATCTATTGTCAAACCGACTCATACTTCATCACCAGTTTGAAGTATAGGGTCACATCATTGTCTGCCTATGGTATGAAGTTTTTTAATCACAATTTATATGTATTAAAAGCTTTGTTATATTTAAGAAGTCGACCACATATTTGTAAGGCCGACGGCTTATTGGCCATGTTTTTTATTTAAAACTTTTGTAAAGGTTTTGAGGCTGAGGGGTATTTTATTTGCATCTGTACTACCCACAGTCACATGGCGGACCTCCTTTTCAGCCCTCGATGCTCGAAATTTGTGCCTATTTAGGCTTCTTTGGTCTGTGTTTTTCCCCCAAGTGCCTTTTTATAGGCCTTTTTTTCATTTTTTCATAACTTTTGCGTATGGAGGCAAAATTTCAAAAATGAAATATCGACGAAAAGCTGGAAGTCTGAATTTTTCAGTGGTGCAGATATTTTGTAGAGATTTTGCAGTTTTGTGCCTCTTTTTCTAGGTTGAATCCCGATAATCATTTTCTGCTTCCGAGCTCATATCTTTGTGCTCCGATCTCCAATTTTCTCCAAACTTGCGGCATCGGAAAGGTATTCAAGAGTACTTCAAATCTACTCATGCAATTTTTGCAAATTTGTTTCTAGATTTTCATATTTTTAGTCTGTTGCTGACTTGATAGTTTGGGATACCTTGTTGTAAATTTGCAAAAAAAGTGTAATTTGTTTGGGACAAAGGGGTTGATTTCTTGTATTGTGAGGGAAAATTGTTGTTCCTCTATTGTAATATCTCATTATATCATGGATTTGACAAAAGTTGTACTTCTAACTCCATATAAATATCATGAGTGGAAATCTCAAATGGAGTTATTGTTAAAATCAAAGTTGCAATGAATCACATTTGGTCAAGATCCAGAACCTGCAGGAGCAAAAGAGAAAAGAAAATGGCTTGATAGAAGGGATGAAGCTCTTGGTACTTTGAAGTTGTCCATTTCTCCAAATCTTAAATATCATGTTGCATCTTGCACTCATCCTAATGAAGCTTGGGATACTTTAGAGAGTCTGTTTGGTAAGCCAGATAAGATGAGGAAATTTAAGTTGGAAAATGAACTCATGGGTCTTAATCCTTTAGATTTTGACAATGTCCAAGACTTTTTCTCTAAGCTCAATTCTCTTAGATTGTAGTTATCTAATTGTGGGGTCACTAAAGAGGATGAACAGTTGATACTTTCTATTCTTGCTAAGCTTGGTCCTAATTATTCATTGTTTGTTTCTACATTTTATGCTACAATGGATGCTCTTGGCACTACATACAAAATGCCTTCTCTTGATGAATTTGCAGCTCAACTCACAAGGGAACAAGCAAAGTTGGTACACATGGGCACATTGAAGTCTTCTAGATCTCATGCTCTTGTTGCAAAGGAGACAAAGGATTCAAGTGGCAAAGGTAAGAAGCAAAACAAGGCTCCCAAGTCTAATGAGAAAGGTAAAGATTCTCCTTCACATAATACTCCTAAGTCTACACCCTCTTCTAAAGAGGAACCATCTAAAAAGAAGAAGTCAAAATGTGCATATTGTAAAAGGTTAGGACATGATGAGCATAGATGTTATAATAAGAAGATTGATGAACTGACACACCTTCTTCAAAAGAATAGCATTAAGCTGCCCTCATTAGTGTTTGTTACTTCTTCAACATCTCAATCGACAACTCCATCATCATCATCTCAGTCACAAGACACCGGATCTACTTCTGGGCTACACAAGATGAAAGGACAAGCACTCTTGGCCTCTACAAGTCTTAAATCTCATAGATGGCTTCTTGATTTAGGGGCATCTCATCATATGGCATCTTCTATGGATATGTTCTCTTCTTTTGAGCCTTGTAATTCACCTCATATATTGATGGGTAACAATACATATATGAAGGTAAGTGGGAAGGGTTCTATTGATATGGGGGAAGGGACTTTCAATGATGTACTCTATGTTGCTTCCTTGTCCACTAATCTCATTTCTATTTACCAAATTACTCATGGGAGTCAAGGTAAAATAGTTGAGTTCACTCCAGATAGAGTGTACATAAGGGACTTAGAGACTAGGGATATTGTTGCTATCAGGATGGTTGATCATTCATCTCATGTATATTCCTTTTCACATTTTTCTTCAAAAGATGATAATGTTAAAGATATAAGATTTCCACAATCCATATTGAATGTTTAATTTTTGCTTCTGGATTTGATTGTGTGCAAGTTTTTTTCCTCAACGTTTCGGATCACACTCCGTGATCCATCATCAGGATGGAGAGCTGAACGGAGACGTAAAAGATTTTTTACGTCTCCGTTTAGCTCTCCATCCTGATGATGGATCACAGAGTGTGATCCGAAACGTTGAGGAAAAAAACTTGCACACAATCAAATCCAGAAGCAAAAATTAGATGATAATGTTCCTTTGACTGCATCACACACTCCATTGAGAGTGAACCATGTTAGTGAGGAGAAGTTTGGTCAACTACACCTTGGTATTCTAGAAACCAGTGTGGAATCAAATCCAAAAGCAAAAATTAAACATTCAATATGGATTGTGGAAATCTTTATATCTTTAAACTTAATAAGGTTTATTTAAAATTTATTACTTGTGCAATCGATTCAATATTAATTTTTACCATAAAGTAATTACATGCCTATTTTTTTAAACATTCAAGCAATGATAATACTGCACATGACATTGGAATGCAGCCTAGTGAGGGTAGAGCACAACATGCAGATTAAGGTCATGGTGTGCATCCCGGTACTTTAGAACATGTAGAGCATGATCAACATGTTGAGCACGATCAGGCTAGAGAAGATTAGGAACATTATGTGGCCCCATCAAGTAAAGAGGACAACTCTAAAGTTCTTTTAAACATATTTAATTGCAAACGGTGTATTAATTAATGTAACATTTCGTGTTTCATCTTTAGAGCATGTAGAGTGTGATCAACATGTTGAGCATGATCAGGCTAGAGACGATTAGGAACATGATGTGGCCCCATCATGTAAAGAGGACCACCCTCATGTTCTCTTAAACATATTTAATTTTAATTGGTGTATTAATTAATGTAACCTTTCGTGTTTCAATTGTAGATCAAGTTTTAGAGGGTGTTCAACATATTGAGCATAAGTCTATAACAAAAGTTCAGGAACATGATGTGGACCCATCAGGTAAAGAGAACCACTCTAGTGTTCTTTTAATTAATGAAATACTTGTAACAATAATAATAAAACATATCAGTTTAACATTTCTTTCTTATTGCACCAGACCCCCCCTTGCAGTGGCATCTATGTCATGAGCAGACAACTAGGCGTAAATTAAGATCACGAGCAGAGGGAAGAACAACTAAAAGGGGGGATAGATATTGATTTAGAAAATGATACTCCACTTCAAATTTATGTAGTTTTAAAAAATAAAAAATAAAAAGTGATTGTAATCATATCATGACAACCATATTTTTTATAATATGTAAAAACTGAAAGAATGGATATTATATGTTAATGAATGAACGTGAATATGTTAATTAATGAATGCTATATGTTATTAATGGATGAATGAATGTTATATGCTATTAGTGGATGAATGAATTTCTAATGTTATATGATTGGGTATGGGGAATTGAGAGTGATGTGAGGGGGGGCAGGGGCCAAATGAGCTTCCACTGTCTCAAGTCTGTATGTATGATCAGTCATCTCAAGTGTAATGCTTCTTCTATGTATCTATGCATCTTGCAATCTATATGTATGATTAGTCATCAGTCTCCGTGATGGTACATTTTAACGAATAATTTTCTTAAATAAAAAATTCATTGTTTCATTGCAATTTCAATGAAACCACTGATGAATCATCGAAAAGGTCTGGTGAAGTTGCTATAGCTACAACAAAGGCTTTGTCGTAACTCCTTACCAATTTCGTCACAATTTTGACAAGCTTTTGGTGTTGTTTCGACGCTACTCCTTGCCCATTTCGTCAAAATGGTGACGAACTTTCTGGTGTTGTTTTGATGCTACTCCTTGCCCATTTTGTCGAAATGGCAATGACCTTCTGGTGTTGTTTCAATGCTACTCCTTAACCATTTTTTCGAAATGGCGATGAAATTTTGGTGTTGTTTCAATGCTACTCCTAGCCCATTTCGTTGAAATGGTGATGAACTTCTAGTGTAATTCGTTAGTGGATACACGAAGTTTTCGTCGATATTCCGATGAACATCCAAGTCATTTTATGATGCCAACGACTAAAAAATTTGCGTCGTTATTTCGACATTTAATTTTTTGTCAGCCTTTTGCCAAAAAAGTAGACAAAAATATTTTTGTCATTTCGTCACTTTTCTGACAAAGATTTGTCAGACGATCGATGAACGTCCATCAGAAAATGGTGTCAAATTCAGTAGTGTTAGTATTATCTATAATAATTTAAGTGACTTCCACAAAACATACCTAAGAGAAGAATCAATCATCAACTAAGATGTGACTTTGGATTTCTTTAGCCGGGGAGATCTTTGGATTACTTTGGTATTAACATCAAACTATAGAGTAATCAAATGAATTTTCCTCTTCTTAGATAAAATATTTTGGATCTAAGAAGAAGAATAAGCATGAGACATGAGAGGTATCTAATGTATCAAGAGATGATGGAGGAGGTATTATATGGTGAGGAATAAATTTTGTTGTGGAGGAATTATCTAGTGAGTATTGTTCTACAATTCATTCTTCTACATTGAAAAAACATATATATTTTTAATTTTTTTAGTGCAAGTTATGTGACATGCATGTTTAGTGATGTGACTTTTAGGATGCATTGACTTTGAATATATATATATATATATATATATATATATATATATATATATTTCTACCAAAATATTTTTTCAAAATAATATATACAACAAAAAATATTGGGGTGGGCACTAAACACTATGTTATATTTTAGTAAAAATAATACTTTTGTGTGCACTGAAAATTTCATCCTCTTAATATTAACTATTTTTGAAAAAGTCTAGTAAGCTTAGAAACTAGATTTAGAGTACTACATTTTATTTTATTTGTATCTTCAAATTTTGAGTGCATGAATCTAAAATTACTCATCAAATTTTAGGTTTAGCTAATTTTAGAAAAATAGTGGTCACTTTTGACGTCCTTTTTTTATATTGTTTCTATAACCTACTAAATACATCCCAAATCATCATGTTCAAGGGGCTTCTAATTACTAGCTTGAATAATTAACCATGTGTTATGGATAGACTATTGTTGCCATCATAAATGCAATGAATACAATGTATAGGAGCCCAAGCCCCCTTTGAATTCCTAATAAACAATTGGTACGCAATTCATTATAAAACCTATTGTCTAATCCTACAATAGTGTACCCCACTTTTTGATCGATGTAGGAAATCAACATTTTTAACCAAATTTTAACCTTTTAAAACCT
>VDFB02155015.1:0-32039 GCA_007258455.2 Sequoia sempervirens | reverse complement strand
TGTCTCATGCGTGAACCAAAAAATAAACTGCTGTCTGCAATCATTGTGTACAGATTACAGGGAACATCATTTGATGCTTTTGAGCCTTTGTAAGTGTAAGTGCACAGGACATACTGTACCTTTGTGATGATAATATGCAGATAATGATGGGTTTGTAGGAGATTGTGTTTCAGTCCTGCTTCAAAGAACCTAGCTAACTATCAATCAAGAAATAGTTCACATTAGATCTTCATGCTTCTTTCAAGTCTATATGTTTCGAAAGCATTCTCTTCTCAGCCATATGTTGCTTGCTGCAATTCTACCGTTACCAAATTGAATCGCATTCACCCAGTTTTGGCTTAATTTTATTACACATCATATTTGGGTTTGGATTTTGGCTTAACAATTCTGCTGTTATCTGTTATTTTCCTTACAGAATTCTTATGTTAGTTGAAGCATACTGGACCATCCATATTATGCTTAGGGCATGGCAATATTGTGATTCTGAGGACCACATTGAGAAGACATGATATTTTCAAAAAATAATACTATCATAATGTTCAGCAAATCATATAATACTATCGACGTATTCCTTGCAGCTCCCTCGGCTGCAAGTGTTAGTATATTGTATTTCTTTTGAGGGATCAATGAACCAAAACTTGGATTTAAAAAATTAATTTAACTAGAAAAGATTAGCAATCTAATATTGTAGAAATGTCAATCAACTACAACTAGCTGTTGAATTAGTGACCAGTTATTTAGGAAAGTTGTTGGGTGTATTTTCACTATAAATATGTACCAGATTATACTGTTAATATATGCAACATTTGAGTTATTCTCTATTCTGTGTTGTTGCTCTGTTCTTTGTTTTCTTTTGCTGTGTTATATTTTATCATATACCACATTCATTTCCTGTTATGCTTTTGGCAAATGGAACAAAGATTTGATCATACACAGGCACTAGCACTAGAATAGATAGACTAATAAAGGTTTACAAGTTTGTAGGGGGGATTTTAAATTCTCCAATGATCCTACTATCCATTGTGCTACCCTATTTTATAAAGAATGTTGGCGTTTGTGCACAAATAACACCATAAATCAAAAAAGTCACCCAAATGGGAATCAATCTTAGAACAAACTTGACCTCTTCAACCTGTGTGGTTGTGCATAGCATCCAATCAATATTTGTTTTGTGCTCATGGTCCAAATCAGTTGCAATTGTAGCTTTGTCAAGAAACCTACAAAAAAAAATCGAATGTCCTTAGGAGTATTTTCATTAAGTTTTTCAAATGCATTTTAAAAATGTCAAGCCTAAAAACTAAACAGAAATGTAGCTGCTTATGAACTCTTCCAAATTGCATGATCAGTAGTCAGTTGCAGGTAAACAGGTAGAAAGGAGGTTTGCCTGAATTGATTAGTGGGCAAAAGATAATAGTTCCCTTCTCCTTGAACTCTTCCAAATCCTTGAGTAGCATAATAGTTCCCTTCTCCTTGAGAATGAATAGAAATATTCCACTTGCATATTGCAGCAACAAAAACTCAGACAATTTGAGTTACTGAACTGGTAAAGGTATTTTATGTTGGTACATTTTTGTTCCGTAGAAGAAGAGAGAGAGGGCTATAGCCATGGCTGCAGCTGGGAGACCAAAACCAAAACCCCAACCGACGTTTTCTTGTATGTACACGATCATAGGAACCAATACAACTAAACCACTGAATAAACTAGGATCTAACATTAGATTCAAATAAAAAGGAAAGAATGGTAGAAGAGGGAAGAAAAAATAAATTGAAGCATTTTTTTAAAATTAAATATTGCAAATGACCTTTCACAACTTTTTGGCGTACCCATTGCACACTAAGGTATGATTGCTAGTCTGTAAAAGATGACTATAGATTTTGGGCAACAAATTCAACCACAATCTAATCTAGAAGATATCAAGTTGTGGCCAGCTTACCTTGTTTGGAGTTCTAGTTATTAATTGGACAGTTCTTACTCTAGTTGCATATGCATGTTCGGATTTGTTCTGAGCATTCTATTATAACCTAGCCACGTATTCTTATAGAAAGCATTGTCGTTCATATCGTTGAATGTTTCTAGTGTGATCATTGTTGGAGCTAAATGAGAACTAGAATTTGATCAGCAAATAAATGGTGTCTTTGAAGAATGCATGATCAACCGCATGCAGTTATCTACTGTCATTTCTAGTTCAACCACCAAGGACATAGTTTTCTTTAATTAGACATAGTTTTCTTTAATTAGTTTGTTTCCATGCATAATAAACTGTTGTATGAATAGTCTTTTTTAGCTTAAGTCAGTTTGCTTTGTTCTATTTTTAGACTATTTTTTTCATGCAATTAGTTTACATGTATTTTCCCTAAATTTAGTTTTCCTTGAACTACGAATAGCTTGTTCTATTTTTTATATAATGTGCTCTATATTTCCAGAATTAAGATACAGTTAAACAGAGATAAATATACAGTTATGAGCATTATTTTCCAGTTTTTCTTAATGCTGTTGTTCGCTCTCTTTTAGAGCAGATTTATTAAGCTTTTATGTATTGATTATTGAATGTGATGATTTTTACAAATTTCAATAACAGTATAGTATTAGAGCTTTACTCTTAAATTCCTTCAATCTTGTGGGTAACAGGAAAGGTTTTTTCTTAAATCTCAAATGAGGTTGTTGAAAGAGTCAAAGGTGCTTGCATTATTAG
The DNA here is from genome assembly GCA_007258455.2 of Sequoia sempervirens. Taxonomy (NCBI): domain Eukaryota; kingdom Viridiplantae; phylum Streptophyta; class Pinopsida; order Cupressales; family Cupressaceae; genus Sequoia; species Sequoia sempervirens. The sequence continues at coordinate 29,346 of VDFB02155015.1, read as the reverse complement.
ATATATTTGGCAATTCATTCTTGGGTAGGTAGCTTACCATATCTTTTAGGAATTCTTGTGGATTCCCCACTAGTGGTTCAAAAAATCAAACGCTAGATGATCAAAAAGTCAGAAGTTGGAAAACATGACATATTGAGATCAAATTTGTGACACTTGGGATCAACCTCCATCATTTTTCAATGTTAGTTCAGATTTTGAGATATTCATCAAATCAAGGTCATTATTTTCTAGAAGTGACAAATTAATTTAACACATCACCAACATCATTCAATATTCCATCATTAGTTGTAAAGCTAAGCACTAATATCCCCCACTCTTAATTTTAATATTTATTACAATTATTTGTCCCAACTTTGATTAATCTATATCTATGTTAGTTCATGTTTAAATGATCACCTTTGCTTAATTACCCTAGTTTTATGTAAAAATGATTTTATTCCTTTACATTTTAGGTGAATTGACATTCCTACACAATCTTTAGTTTTGACCTTCTTTTCTTTTTAGGGTTTTTAGATTTAATTTTTTAAATTGTAGTCTTATTTTTAAATTGTGTAGTCTTATTTTTAGATGTGATCCCCTTTTTACCCAATACCCTCTAGTGATAAAATTATGGATCTAATACATTACATGGTAAAACTACACCTTCCTTAATCCTTCATGACATTATTATACCTTGTGATGATGATATTCCTAGTGAACATATCCTTTATACATCTCATGATAGATTTCCTTGTTTACTTATGGATTTTCCTACTTGTGTCTATCTTGCTTCATCTTTCCCCTAATCCTAGTGATAAATTGATATACATGTTCCACCTTTAGATTAGTTTGCAAGTAATTCTTAACTATCTTGTGGCTTATGATATATTGATGAAATATTTAGTGATGGGCATGATGAGTTTTTTAATCTTCCCTTGACAATTTTTATGACTCTTTATTACACACTCTTTTGGTTTAGGTGCAGGTTTGGTTTGCTTCTCATGCTATAATTAATTTAATTCCATGTATTTCAGGTTATTCTACATCACCAATTCCTAATCAGTGTCTATTGGAAATGGCAGACCAGGTATTTATGTTGTTGATTTTGGTACTTGCAATATCATTTTAATGAAATGAAACATTAACCTAGGATTTAATAGGTAACATATCTAGTAATATTTAATATCATTTTTATGATCAAAAGATTGGACTATTTAGTGATTAAAAAACATATGTTTTATAGTTTTAGGGTCATTTTCATCTTTGGTGTAGGTGTCACATGGTATAGTTACTATAAGAACAAAAAAAATTCAACCTCCAATGCTGGTGCTATGCATCCACATTGCAAATGTCTAAAAAAGGGTGATCCAAGGACAAGAAAATGAACTTAAAACCCCATAGATTCTATATAAAAATGACAAACTTTTGCACTTTTGTGTATCTCAACTTAAAACTATGTTTTCAAAGTTTCGAATTTCTTAAGTTGTAACATATCATGCACCTAATAGTCATATTCTCCTAAAAAAAGAAGTAATACTCGAGTTAAAAATTGTACTCTTATTGTTGATATTACATGGTACATTTAGGGAAATAGCACATCGTCATCATCTGAATATTCAGATGAAAGGGAAGAAAGACCTGCTCCCGGGACAGATGAATACTTCAATGAAATGATATATTGTACTTGCAAAAGGTGCCAAAATAGGAAACTAAAGAAGCGACGTCTGGTTGGTATCCATAGATTGAAGTATGGAGTTTATATAGAAGAGGTACACTATAATTAATAAATTGTTATTCTTATAATAAATAAATATGCATATTATTTAACAGATTATTATTGATCATTTCAATTGGTTTTTTGATGAAAAGCCACTTCCAGTTCCCAATATTCTTGAAGAACCAATGGATGTCGTTGATGATAGCCACTCTCAAGATGAAGAACAAGACACATTTATGGATGAAACCACTTCACAGATAAATGAGGCTGGTGTCAACGAATTTCTCCAAGACTTCTACACATCTTCTGAAGAAGTTATTGATTCACCCCTAGCTCAGTTGGCTAGGATGCCTCTTTTCCCAAATGCAGATACTTCTATATTGGCAACACTTATGTTGTTGTTGAACTTGAAGGTTACACATGGATTGACAAACACATGTTTTACTGATATATTAAGGTAGGATTTGATATTACTATAAATTCATGATCTAAATGTCTTGAAAGTTTCGAATATTGTGTATACTTATAAAAATAATTTGTTGTCTCATGTAGACTTTTGGCAAACAAAATACTTCCAAAGGACAATAAGTTGCCTCATTCTCATAGAGAAGTATCTTCAGTGATGAAAGACATTGGAATGGAGTACAATATATATGATGCATGTCCAAATGACCATATATTGTACTATGGAAAGAATGCAAATTTGCAACAATGCCCAGTGTGTCACACAAATAGGTATCGTCAAGATCAAGTATCCAAGAAGGTTCCTTATAAAGTACTTCGTCATATTCCACTAAAGCCAAGGTTTGAGAGGATGTTCAAATGCAAGGAATTGGCAAAATATATGAATTATCATGCACAAGCGAGGAGCCAAGATGGTGTCATGCGTATGGCTGCGGATAGCAAACATTGGAAAGAGATCGAGGAAAAATGGCCACATTTAAGAAATGAGCCAAGGAATGCAAGAATTTCTCTAGCAATGGATGGTGTCAATCCTTTTGGAGATCTTAGAACAACATATTCTGTTTGGCCAGTTTTAATTATTAACAACAATCTTCCCCCTTGGATGGCAATGAAAAAAGAGCATGCAATGTTAACTCTTATCATACCAGGTACTAGAACATATTAATGCAATACTTTCTTGAATATTATATCTAAAAAAAATCAACTCAGTTAAACCCTGATAAATAACTTTTTGTTTACTTAGGGAAGTATCAGGTAAAGGATATGGATGTATATATGGAGCCCCTCATTGACGAGCTTCGTGAATTATGGGATGGTGTAAATATGTATGATGTATCAAGACCTATCAATGATAGGAACTTCCTCTTTCATGTGATTCTTATCTGGACAATTCATGATGCCCCGGGACTCTCTATTTGTTGTGGTAATATATTGTAAATTACATTTGTGATTATTTCATTCATTTTATCATTTACTAAATATGGTTTCCATTCTTATTTCAGGGCTACAAACAAAGGGGAAACATGGTTGTCCATCATGTGGGCCGAAAACATTGTATAGGCAGTCAAAGGATCTCAATAAAACTGTGTATGATGAGTATAGACAATTTTTATCACAAAATCATCGCTATCGAGTGCGTGAGAAAAACAAGTTCAATGGAAAGGAAGTGGAAATGAGGAAGCCAAGAAGGATGAACCCTGCTAGGTGGAAAGCACTATATGACAAAAAAGAAGGGACAGGCTTTCCACTAGGAATGAAAAGACTCTCTATTTTCTACAAATTACAATATTATGAGAACTTGTCAATAGCCCACCTATTTGATACTATGCACATCGGGAAAAATGTGGCAGAGTGTTTGTGGAAACATCTAAATGGAACCAACCTTGAAGCACAAATAAAGTTACGAAAGGACCTCCAAGTTGCCAATATCATGCCGAACATGTGGTTGCATGAAAACAACTCATTTGTCCATGCTCCATGGATTTTTACGTCAAAGGAGAAAGAAAACATCATTGATACAATGAAAAGCATAAGATTTCCTTCTGGTTTTGGTGCGACATTAAAAAACTTATTCACAAGAGATGGCTCAGAGTTCTCAGGGCTAAAAACACATGATTGGCACAACTGGATAAAGGTAACTATGTAGAATATTAGATTTGTTGGAAACATAATTAGGAATTTGTATATCTTAGTGATAATAGAAGTTCATGCATATTTTAACATTATTTTTGTTAATGGTCATGTAGTATGTGTTGCCCGCAGCAATACCGAGCACCTTTGACCATGATGTCACATTAACTATTTACAAATTATCCAAATATTTGAGGTATTTTAATCCATCATGCATAATCTTCCATGACTCTTATCCTTTGAACTACATTATTGGTAATTTTTTTATATGTTTATACATTTAGTTTTGAACAAATAATAAGTCTTTATTATAATACACATTAATATTTGTAGGTGGGTTTCATCTAAAGAGATACATCAGGATGAATTGAATTATTGGAAGAGGAATGTTCCACTTTTGATGTGTGATATTCAAATGTACTTCCCTCCGAGCTTCTTCAATTCTCAAGAGCACTACCTTGTACACCTAGTAGAAGAGATTGAACAATGTGGTCCTATCCATATCCGGACAATGTGGCTCGTAGAGAGATATATGAAGGTTCTAAAACAATTTGTGAGGCAAAAGGCTCGACCAGAAGGGTCCATGGTTGAGGGGTACATGGTTTTCCAGACAATGGTTCATTTGAGTGAATACTTACCTGAATTGCATCTTGAAGCTCCTCGATTATGGGATGGTAACCAACCTCAATCATTTGAAGGAGAAAAATTAGAGGGTCAAGGGACTTCAAAGAGGATAAAAGGTATACAAAAATGTTTGAATTAATTGCTTTTATCTTAAATTTTATAAGACAGCTTTAAATCATTATTAATTCATTGAATTTTTTTTTTCATTGTAGATGCTAAGGAGTGGGAGTCATTACATTTGTATGTTGCATACAATTCTGACTTTATGTTGGAATGGATGGAGAAGTACACTGAACAAAAGAAATTAGAGGATGAAAAGGCATGGACCAATGTATATAATAGACATGGTCAAAACACTGCTTGAGGGCTTCCTGCAAGCCATAAAAGAAAATGGCCAGATAGATGCTCATGGAATTGGCTAAAGATCAATATTGAACATGAGGCAACAAAGGGGAAGAATAGAGTGACACAAAAACAATTGGATTTTGTTAAAGGATCTAGAAATGGGGAGGTGATACATATATATTAACATATTTGAGGTATTTAGTGATTTTCCTTTTTAACTTTTCTATCTGTGAATCTAATTAGTTAATATTTATATGAACTTAGGTAACATATTACAAAGGAATGTGGAATTTCGGTCATCATTTTCGCATCAAAAGGGTTGATGACAAAAGACAAACTTATGATTGTGGAATTTCAGCATCATTTGAGGTGGAATGTCGTTCACATGCAAATGATAGACAACCAATCACAAGCACACTTCGCTATTATGGAGTGTTGGAGGATATTATAGAGCTTGATTTTATATCTTTCAAGAAAGTTATTTTTCAAGTTCAATGGTACAAGCTTATCAAAGTGGGTGAAGACAAAACTATATTGTTGCACAAGAATGGATTCCATATGATCAATACATCTAGGTTTGAAGTCACTTCTGAACCTTATGTGTTTCCAAATCAATGTGACCAGATATTTCTCATTCCAAATTTAGAACAACCTGGTTGGTCATTCGTGATTGATTATGATCCAAGAGGACAAAGAGTAACATCTGTTCAAGATGTAGAGGACCATGATTTACTTGAAGATGAAGAAGTCCCCCTTGAAGACACAGATGGCCAAGATGGAGATGATGAAAACTTTATTTTCAATGATGTGTATGACCAAGATGAAGATCATGATGAGTTTACTGAAGTGTTTGAAGGATATGAGCAACAACATGGGCATCAAGTCCATGAAGATGACGAATTTATTGATTTTCATTTACCTATAGTTGAACGTGAAGAAAACCATGAAAACTATGGTATTAATTTATTTGTGGATTTAGGGCCCATTAATGATGGTGCATTTATGTCATCAGATGAGGACATTTCATGTGAGAATGAAATTGTTTGATCATCAAGCTCACTTTAAGATGGTTGTGAGGATTCAGTACAATATATTAACTCTTTACATGTTAAGTATTGTGTTTTTAATTGTACACAAAATGTAATGGAAATTAAGTTATTTGAATGTTTTAAGTGTTCTATTAGTGGATTCTTGTAATGCCAATGAATATAGCTTGCAATTTTTTTTCAATTGGATAAGTTGTTTCACTTTATTTTTTTACTTCTTTAACAAGTTACTTGAAAGACACTTTTGTCTTTGGAAGTTTTACACAATCAACACCTATGCACTTTACACAATTAACACCTAGGCAAGAGAAACACAATACCATAAAGCTAAAAAAACTTTGGAAGTTGAGCATTGTTTATATTTTTTCTTATATATTGAAACATAATGAAAATTATGTATGTTATTGTTCAAGGGAAAAACATTACTATGATGGTGCATGAGGTAAGTTTGAAAATCATCTTTTATAGGTTCAATTATCTTATGTTCCATATTATATTATGTTAATTTATGTTTGTGGAATGCAGGCCATCTCTAAAGTCATTCCAACCCCTATCACGCCCTTTAGTACATCTAGATTCTTGTGCATTTAATTAACTTATTTCTCCTTTTATATTTTGTTAATATTTTTGTTTTTGTCATAGGGCATTTCTAGAGTAAGTCCACCAAGAATGCATCTTGTTGGCATGCAAGATCCAATTATGCCATCCGATACACCCAATGCTAGGAAAAATGTAAGATTTAACCATATGTTTGTGTGGGTTTGATTTTGTTATTTCCCCTATTATACCACTTTAATATTTATATTTGTCTTGCAGGATGTTTCAAGAATGGATGCTCCTAGTATCCCTGTTGAAATGGATGCTCCTAATATCCCACCAACACCTGAAGAAGTTTCCTTGAGGAGTCTTATAGAATCACAATCAAGAATACTAAGACTCCTACCGGAAACTCTTGAAAATGTTGAAATTAGGAAAGAAATACTTAAACAAATTAAGTTATGGGAGAGGAAATTGTTGGGGAGTGCAGGGCTTACTTCAGATGAACAGGTAAAATTATTTGGTAATATTATCTTATTATTCTTTTCTAGTTCATATTTTACTTTTATCATTATAATAGCATATTGATTGGTAAAACCATCATTGATGATTACATGCTTGCTTTGTGATACTAAAATGTGATTACATTGTTGCTTGATGATCTCGTTGTAAATACAGGAAATAAATGACAAAGTGACTAAGGTACCTATAGGGGCATTTACCTCAACCCCTAAGACTACAACAATATCCTCAGTGACTACAAAAGGAACACAAGAAGTTACAATTTTGCTCACCTCAGAAGGAAATGTCTTGAAGGATGAAAGGGGGTTAAAATTCTTTCACTTTATTTTTCATCGTGCAGAACAATTATTTGGCAATACCATTCAAATGGATTGGAGGAAGCAAGGCAATGCTAAGAAAGATGAGCTCTTTAAAGATGTCATAATAGCATTTGGAAATCCTGGTTTTAATAAGGAAATTATTCTAGATATTGCACGAAGATACATTCACTCTAAACGAGATAATTTAAGGTCAAAGCTGACAAAAGACTTGAGATATCCACGTCCAGCTTGGATTACAGACCAAATGACATGGGATGAACTTATTAAAGATGCCAAATTTAAGAGGAAGGTGCACAGTAATCCAAACTACAAGCCTTTTGCACGAGGAGGATCTAAAAGACGCCTTCGAGATACAAAAAAGCAACCCAAGCTAGGGTGTCAAGTATTGGATCCCATAAATTAGGATCTGGTGGGTACAATAGCATTCGTGGTGGCTTGGTAAGTGAATATTTTCATCTACTGTATTCTCTATTTCATAAAAAAAGTCATGAAAAACTTATGAGTTAATTGTATCTTATGATTCATTATACCTTATAAATTTGGTTATATTTGTTTATGTAGGTTCACCAATTTCAAAAGGAAGCTTCAGAGGAGGACCTAAAATATGCTTTACTACATGGTTCTCAAGGCCTTCGACAACATATGCTAGATCGAGGGGAGAAATTAATCACTGGTCATGAATCTGAGGTAAGTTCTTTGCGTGATGGGCTATAATAAAATTTCATATTTTGCTTTCATTTCCATTGCAAAGAAAATGATACAGATATTAATTTAGATAGATACACCTCGAATTACAATAGTTTTTTTTTTTGCATTGAAAAATGAAACAAGCAAAGCTAAAACTATGATATGAGTTGCTACAAGATTAATAACTATCAGTTTACATAGAGAAAAGCATAGATTTTCATGGTTTATTAAATTCTATGCTTTGAAGCAAGCAAACAAGGTCTGATATGCTATTTTTAATGAGTTAAATTGTGTTGTGTATAGGAAGCCCAACAATCAAACTCATCAGGTAGTGAGCATGAAGAGGAGCTAGAGGAACATGATGAATTGTTTGTTGCACACAATGATTCGATTGCCATTCCTGAACCTCGACAGGAAACCATCCTTGAATTTCAGCAAGTGGGAGACAAGAATAATGAGGAGGGTGTTCAATGTGATGAACAACCGACACCTGCAATTAGAATAGTGCCTTGTATTAGTATAGTGCCTCGTAGAAAGAGGACATAAAGGAAGAGGATAGATAGAAACAAATGAACAAAAGACATATTTGCTTCTTATGTTTAAGTGTATTGTTGTCTAAGCATGTGGGATTGATCATTGATAAGAAAACAATAGAATATATAGATTAGAATGCTTTTGTTTAGCTCTCAGGACTTAATGGAAGAAGAGAAGTTAACAAAATGATTTTTTGCAGGATCTTTTATGTTCCTTACATCGATTACTGCAAGCAACTTGCCTAGTTTTCATTCACATGTGTGGTCAAAATCATTTGTTTTTGTAGATCAATTGCCTTGGCTAGAACTAAATAGGATGCAAGTTTTTAGATTATTACTTTTTAAATCATGGAATCCCTTAGAAGCCGGGCTTTAAAAATATTCTTTGATTTGCTGTAACAAAATATGATAGAGTAGGACAAAATATCTTTTTCCTTTTTTTGTTATTAAATATTCTACAAAAATAAGTTACAGTTTGGTTGATATTCAACAAAATTTGCAGCCAAAGATATGTTGTGTTGACTTCAATTTTTCACAGCTGCGTTGTGGTGTAAGTATTTTTAAGTTGATTTTCCTCCAGATTGAGCTGAAATGCATTGGGCACATTGGAAGAAAAATCACGCATACTTCATGAATTACATTTGGTGAGATTCTTATCTTCTGTTAAGCAATCAATATTGACTTTAGCTTCAATTTTTTCAATTTTTTGGTGGAAAATCAGGGTGTTCTGGAGACAATTAGGATAAGTTGTGCTGATATCCTACTAAACGATAATTTGATGAATTCCTTGATCGTTTTGACATGCTTGCTTCAGAAGTTTTGGAGGGGTATGTTTTTGTTAGTTTCCTTATTTCATCAACTATGCATTAGTTTTCCTTCTCAGAAATTTTCAAAATATTTATTAACTTTTAGCTTCTCTCACATGCATCCCCTTCTAAGAAACTAGAACTTGTATTATTAGACGTAATTTAATTACATGAATTTGGAACATTGCAAATCCATGGTTTGGGTTTTTGGTTTTGTGCTATATCTGGAAGAAATTTTTATTTTCATTTTTAATATAGAGTCACCTTATCTCTTTCTAGGTAGATTTTTTTTTAACTGGTAATGTTGGTGTCACCATGAAATGGCTTCGAATGTGCTCATGAAGAATCTTTGTTTTGATTGTTATTTATTGTAAACTTATGAAAACAATTATTAGTACTGAGGGGCCGTATGAGGAGCTTTGTATGCATTGTTATCTGTCTAGCACCAACGAGCAGATTATTTTATTCTCTTGGTCTGCACAACGTTTCAAGCCTTTACCAATTAACTCCATTCAATCAAAGCCCAAAGAAATTGATATTAATGGATACAATATTTTGATGAGCTACGTACCCTATCTCCTCCATTTACCTCTTGCAGATTCCTCATTTTTTTGTCCTGTTAATTTTTCTTGGTGTTGTCAGCGCTAATCTCTTTAATCGACTTTATATTATCTGGTAGTTTAAATGCCTTAGATGCCTGATTCTCCCTTATTTACCTTGCCTTGGGCTTTATATATTCTTCTAAATATTTTGCATGATTAACTGGTTACTGTCTTGCATGCTGCATATTCCCAGTTGTGTTAGGAAAATGTGTATACGATTTGAAAAGGTGTCTGGTGTTTCTGTTTCGGGTAGTAAAATGAATTTTATTTAGAATGTCTACTGGAATAGAAAGCATCTGATTTAATGAAGCGTAATTTTTTGGTTTTAGCATGGGTAGGGAGGATAATGATAAAGGTTGTGGAATTCGGCTTTACATCTGCTAATTTCCTAGAGCCTTTTCAACAAATCCATTTTGTGCATTCCATGAGATGACTGCAATTCGAGGAATTTCGTCGAACAATTTACATGTTGTCTATGCCTCACATTCTACAGGTATGTCTGTAACTATAATTTTTGATTAAAAATTTCCTTTCAATTATCCTTTTGATGACTACAGCGATTAGAGGAATGCAAGCATGGCTTGTTGGGTTTGTTCTCAGTCCTGCCAAATGTATTTGGTTGAAAGTTTATTTGCAATCACTACGAGCCACTGGATCATGTTTCTTTGATGCTTTTATTAAACATTTCATCTCTATTTCTACGTGCATGTCTATGCTCATGCTCCTTCATTTGCGTGCATGTTTATTGGAGCATCATAGGCGCATCTACAAATATTCCCTTATTTTATGCTTCCATGGATGCATGCACCTTGTTCTAATTCCAACAATCTTGTGGCACCTTTACCCTCTCCTTCCTCATTTCGTGCACTTGTGGAAGATGAGTTTCCCTGCTCTGCTCGTGGTGCTCGTGGATCTCTTTGCTGGGAGAAAAATCAAGGGAATGTTGAGGCCCACCTACTCCAGTGCATTTGTGGAAGAGTTGAGATCAAAATGGAAGTGTGTGATGGTTGGTCTAGGCTACTTTTCAAGTTGGATGTCGTCGTGCTAGATCATGGCTCAGGTTGTGCACAAATGGAGGCATAGAAAGAAACTATGTCCTCTTTTTCTTTGTTTTGTTATTACCAAGTTGGTAGATGCTGAGGTTTTTGCTGCTTATTCTCCTACCAATGGCTCGAATTGCCTTTGCTTTAATCTCTTCATTAGGAAGGCTTCGGTTTTAGTGTTTGTATAGTTCTCTTATGCCTCTATGGCCTTCATCTCATTCTTTTCTTTTTTCCTAGCTGGTGTCAAGCCCCTTTTGGGCTTGCTTTGTCTAAGATTTGATGGGGTTGATCCCTTGTTTTGCTTCCATCTGAGAGATTGGTTTGTTGTTGTTTCAGTCCCCTTGGAGTTTGAAGCATATGCTGTGAATATTTCTAGGGCTGCTACTGTGTTGTTTAGTTTCTCCCATGTTCTTTGGTGGTTGGGTGCTTAGACCTTCTTGGTTTGTGATGGGCCTTCCCCTTGTGTTTCTTTCATCCCCATGTGGTGTTTGGAGGCTTTCTGACCTGTTGGGCTTCTAGTGGGGCTCCCCCATTTCTAGTGGTGGAGTTTTTGGCTTGTTAGCAGGGTTTTGCTCTTCTATGAATCGGTTAAAGGTAGCTTGTTTTCCATAAGTTTGGTTGTTTTAGTGCCTCCTTGGTTATCCCTATATTATCTAGATTTTGTGTTGGATGTTGTGTGGGCTTTGGATATGTTTGTTGTTTTACTTTATAAGTGAATCTTGAGCAAATAATACAAGGTCAATAGTGCAAATCTGTCTGGTTAGTAGTTACTATAATTTTGATCTGTGTTAGATGAAGATCGATGAAGTAATTGCCTAATTGTTTTGTTTTGACATAGGACAGCAAACAGAGTTTTCAAGTGGCAGTTTTAAAGCATAAAGGAGCAGTTGGGAAGGGAAAAGGTCAGTTTGACACTTGTAGCAACATTTTGCAAGCATCTAAGAAGGTATTGATGGGCAGTTGAGAAGGATGCAGCATATAGGGACAGTTTAAGCACCTGTAGCAGCAATTTGCAAGCATCCAGAAGGTTAAAGATTGGATATAATAGCTGACAGAGTGGATATTTGTAATTAGTTCTTTTAATTTTGATACAGAATTGTAAACTTGACACAGTTTCATTCTAGTCACTTTGACATTGTAACTCAGATTTTTCAGTTTTAGACTGAAACAAAACATTTTGTAACACATTTTCAAAGCAAGAGATACATATTTTCAAACTATGTATGGTTGTAAGAGCATCTTCTATCAATAAAATGAGCATTTTGGCCTTCAAAAGTTTTGTTTCTATTATGTGTATGAATTAATTGATGTCATTTTCTATGATTTTCAAAAATTGAATGTTGAAAATCACACAAAAAATATTTAAAATAAATTGTTTATTTTTTAATATTGTCTCTAGACTTTAATCCCAATTATTGTCTCTAGAGAGACAATATGTCTTTAATCCTAACTATTGTCTCTAAAGAGACAAAAAAGACTTATGTTTCATATTGTCTTTACAAAGACAATTTTTAAGACAATAGTTTAAGACGCCCGCTTAAAGACAATAATTGAGACAATACATAGTTTTTTTTTTGTCTTAAATTAAGACAATTTACTAAATAATTGTCTCAAAAAATGTCTTAAAACACCCTTCTATGTAGTAGTGATTGTGTTCTAGGAGATAAGGTAGGACTCAAGGAGGAGAGCTAGGCTTGGAGGTGTCCATGAGTTGGTCATAGTGTGTTGGGAGCACGAGGATCAAGGATCACCAATAGGGGCATGTATTTAGTGGCATTGGGCCAGTCCAAGGGGAGCTTGGGGCTCAAAAAAAGATGAGTGAGGAGTTCAAGGTTGGTGAGTTAGTAGTCAATGGTCTTATGGGGGACACAAGTGATGAAGACTTGAGGTAACCCACAAAAGTCTGTAGAAGGTGCAACATAGTCCAAGTGAGTGTACAAGGTGACATCATCGAGGACAAGAGCTAGAGTGAGTGAGCCAGAGGCATAGAGTGTGGAAGTTCCAGGGGTGTGGAGTTAAGTTGGTAGGTGAGTCAAGTTGGAAGTAGCTCTCATGGAAGCTAGGGAGTTGGTGTAGAACTTGGAGCTCCTCTGAGGAGTCAACATGGGTTGGTGTCAGAGCATGGGAGTGAAGGCGCGAAGGAGTGGTATGGGACACTCTAGAGTTGGAGAGCTTGTGAGAAGAGCTACATATGTATCATTATGTGGTGCATATGCTATGTTGGATTTTGAAAAATGGATTTGCAAGGGTTGGAGAAGGCGTAGTCTGTGGATCATAAAGGGCTCAACCAAAGAGGGAGTTGTGAGTATGATTTGGCAGTGTTGCATGAGGGTTGGAAACTTGAAGAACAAATTTTGTTCGACCTAGCCCTATGATAGTTGGTAGGCGAGCTGAGGTGAGTTCAAGACAGGGGTTCAGAGCTCTTATACCAACTGTCATGGAGCAATGCCTCTATGCAGCACTGACACTCTTTTCTTTGCTTTTCCACATGAATAAAATGTGCCCAAGAGCATAGACTACATGTCCAAACCAACCCAAGCTCCAAAACCTGCAAACACCAACTTGCCAAAATATCTAATGCACAACAAAATCTAACTAGCAATGAAACTTATATGCAATTCAATTCAAATCATCCACACAAGAGACAATGCAACACCTGAGTGGGGTAAATGGTAGCTTTATTGATTGAAAATGGCCCCTAGCTTGGTCTACATTCAATTACAATAGATACATGTTTTTCACTACCCTGAGCTCTCCCATAGAGCCAAAGTACAATTCCCACCCCTAGGTTTGCACCAACTCTTCAAGCTACGATCTACCTCAAATCTTGACCCCTGGTCTATAGCTCTTCACGTTGCTTCCAAAACCCATGATCCTAGATCACTTTGGAATTGCACTGTGGTTCACTACAATTGAAAGACCTCTCATGGCTCCTAGCTAATTCCCCAGACCAAGACCCTAGTCCGCTCCCTTGGGAAATCCAAGTTAGCCTCTGTCAAGACCTAGATCCCCTCCAAGTCCACCTCTTTCAAGACCTAGGTCCCCTCCTCCATGGTAACTCCAAGTCTGACTCACTACAATGCTCATAGTCTTTGCTCACCCTCTGAACACAACACCACTCCACACTGCTTCCACACTCTGCTCAATGTTTTTTTCTATAAAATCTCTATATTTTTGAACTTTTTTGTGTCTGTATAGACCTGTACAGAGTGTAAATGCTTTGAATCAAACTGTATTTTATAGGGACATGAAATATCTTTCATTTTGTTCAATTTTGAGAGTCTAGTCTTTAGACTTGAGGGAGATCTCTTTGTTTTTCTAAAACTACCTGTAGGAAAACAAGGGCTAGTTTGAAGTTAAAATGACAAACTAAGTCATTCCACCTACTTTCTAACCCTGTACCTCAATGGAATGACTTATCCTATGTTATATTAGATGTATTTATGGTTTTGAATAATAGAGGAGGCAATTTATTAGTTTTGGGATGATGCCCTAGGGCTGGGTAGAGCATTTTTCATGTGAAAATGAGATACTAAAGAAGGGTTTTGGTGAATTGTTGATGGAATTGATGTTGTGAAGGTTTAGAGAGTCTTTACAGACCTAGTTGAACCTATTGGATGCATTGGTTGAGTTTGGAGAGCCCTGAAGTTGTGATTTCAATTAAACCCTAAGTAGTCTGCATGAAAACAAAGGGTTTCAAGGATCAGTGGTCTAGTGGTCATGAAACTGTGAAATGATTGAGGAATCTATGGTTTTGCATCATAATTTGATTCTGTAAAAATATTTTGAGTGATAACTTGATGATTAGGAGGGACCTCCTTTGTAAACGAGTGGTAATTGAGTAGCCTTAAGGTAGGGAAAGTCTATTGGTTTACTATTTTGTGTCAAATAAACCTTGTAGAATCTGTTGGAAATTAGTGATAGGTTTTTTTGTGAGTCTCAGGAGGTATTTGATTGGCCTTTATATGGCCTTATCCAAAAGATATCTTCCAAGGTTGGGTTTTTAGGGCTACAAGCCTCTAGGAGGGAGTTTGTGAAAAGGGGAGTGATTTGTGTTGTAAGAAGTTGATTCCTTATTGGGTATGTGCAGGATCATGATGGGCCAAAAAATGGGAATATGATGGGTATGTGGTTGGCAACTATTTTTTTACCCAAAATTGATGAAACAAAAAGGGTTTTTAAAGGAGATTCTCAACTTTCCACCAATATAAATTATGCTTTACTTTGAATTTAATAGTAATTATTATTCATTTTCTATTCAAATTACAACTAAAGTCCCCGATTGATAGGCTGATTAAAAAATCTATAGCTTTCAAACAATATCACATTTTTGAATCCAAAACATCCGTCACATTCTATGCTTCGATACTATAGGATTAAAAAAATATTGAATTTCATGAAGTTTTGACCAAGTTAAGGTGGTCGACATATGAAGTTTTTATATTTTTTAAAAAGTTGTAATAAAAAATCATATTTAATTATTTACTTGGAAAAAAATTACAAAAAATATGCATCACATTGAGGCATGAGTCCTCTACTTATATATAAAATCTTATAAAAAAATATTATCATTTTATTGTGGTTAGGGTGTTTAGATAGACACCAACTTCTTATTTTTCCCTAAAATTTAAGTACCACTGCATTGAAATTTCAAATTTTCACAAAATAGATTTTCTCTTTTAAACAAACCCAAGAGTTTAGAAACTACATTCAATTTTCTATAGATTATATTCTTACATATTTTTGAAATAATATAGATAACTTATTCAAATTTTTACATCAAGTTGCCTAACTTTGATTTTTCTAAATTTTTTGCCACTTAAGGGCCTGCTTTTTCTATAACGATCTTGCACATACCCTATTATGGTATGATCAAATTGAGTTGGAAAGTGTGTTATCACAACCTTGCTTACATAATTTTCATAAGGAAATAAATTGACAAGGGACATTTTGTTTTCCAACACTGCAAATAATGTGACCATTTTTTTGTTCCAATCAAATAAAGAAAATGAAATGTCATTTTTACTATACCAAATAGTTGTTCTAAAGTTTTAAGGTGGAATTCATTCCATTTTTGGTGTGTATGAATAAAAAAAAATCATAAGGAAATATTTGATAAGGGACAGTGTGTTTTCCAACACTAGAATAATGTGAGTGTTTTTCATAAGAAAATAATTGAGAGGGGATAGTGTGTTTTCCAACACTGGGAATAATGTGAGCATTTTTCATAAGGAAATAATTGACAAGGGATAGTGTGTTTTCCAACACTGCAAATAATGTGAGCATTTTTTTGTTCCACTCAAATGAAGAAAGTGAAAAGCCATTTTTACCATACCAAATAGTTGTTCTAAAATTTAAATGTGGACTTCATTCCATTGTTGGTGTTTATGAATCAAAAACTTTCATAAGGAAATATCTGACGAGGGACAATGTGTTTTCCAACATTGCAATAATGTGAGCATTTTTCATAAGGAAACAATTGATAGGGGACAATGTGTTTTCCAACAATGGAAATAAGGTGAGCATTTTTCATAAGGAAATAATTTACAAGGGACAATGTGTTTTCTGACACTACAAATAATGTGAGCATTTTTTTGTTTCAATCAAATGAAGAAAGTGAAATGTCATTTTTACTATACCAAATAGTTGTTTTAAAATTTTAAGGTGGACTTCATTCCATTGTTGGTGTGTATGAATCAAAAACTTTTCATAAGGAAATATCTGACAAGGAACAGTGTGTTTTCCAACACTGCAATAATGTGAGCATTTTTCATAGGGAAATAATTGACAAGGGATAGTGTGTTTTCCAACAATGGAAATAATTGACAAGGGACAATGTGCTTTCCAACACTGCAAATAATGTGAGTATTTTTTAGTTCCAATCAAATGAAGAAAGTGGAATTTTATTTTTGCTATACCAAATAGTTGTTCTAAAATTTTTAAGTGGACTTAATTCCATTGTTTGTGTGTATGAATCAAAAACTTTTCATAAGGAAATATATGACAAAGGAGAATGTATTTTCCAAAACTATAATAATGTGAGCATTTTCCATAAGGAGATAACTGACAGGGGATAGTGTGTTTTCCAATGATGGAAATAATGTGAGCATTTTTCATCAGGAAATAATTGACAAGGGACGATGTGTTTTCCAATAATGCAAATAATGTGAGTATTTTTTTGTTCCAGTCAAATGAGGAAAGTGAAATGTCATTTTTACTATACCAAATAGTTGCTCTAAAATTTAAGGTGGACTTCAATCCATTGTTGGTGTGTATGAATAAAAAAAAAATCATAAGGAAATATCTAACAAGGGATAGTGTGTTTTCCAACACTGCAATAATGTGAGCAATTTTCATAGGGAAATAATTGAAAGGGGATAATGTGTCTTCTAACACTGGAAATAATGTGATCATTTTTCATAAGGAAATAATTTACAAGGGACCGTGTGTTTTCCAGTAGTACAAATAATGTGAGCATTTTTGTTTTCCAATCAAATGAAGAAAGTGAAATGCCATTTTTACTATATGAAATAGTTGTTCTAAAATTTTAAGGTGGACTTTATTCCATTGTTGGTGTGTATGAATCAAAAAAAATTATAAGGAAATATTTGACAAGGTATAGTCTTTTTTCCAATACTATAATAATGTGAGCATTTTTCATAAGGAAACAATTGACAGGGGACAATGTGTTTTCCAACACTAGAAATAAGGTGAGCATTTTTCATAAGGAAATAATTTACAAGGGACAATGTGTTTTCTGACACTACAAATAATGTGAGCATTTTTTTGTTTCAATAAAATGAAGAATGTGAAATGTCATTTTTACTATACCAAATAGTTGTTTTAAAATTTTAAGGTGGACTTCATTCCATTGTTGGTGTGTATGAATCAAAAACTTTTCATAAGGAAATATCTAACAAGGGACAGTGTGTTTTCCAACACTACAATAATGTGAGCATTTTTCATAGGGAAATAATTGACAAGGCACAGTGTGTTCTCCAACACTGGAAATAATGTGAGCATTTTTCAAAAGGAAATAATTGACAAGGGACAATGTGTTTTCCAACACTGCAAATAATGTGAGTTTTTTTTTGTTCCAATCAAATGAAGAAAGTGGAATTCAATTTTTGCAATACAAAATAGTTGTTCTAAAATTTTAAAGTGGACTTAATTCCATTTTTTGTGTCTATGAATCAAAAACTTTTCATAAGGAAATATATGACAAGGGAAAATGTATTTTCCAAACTGCAATAATGTGAGCATTTTCCATAAGGAGATAATTGACAGGGGACAGTGTGTTTTCCAATGATGGAAATAATGTGATCGCTTTTCATAAGGAAATAATTGACAAGGGACGATGTGTTTTCCAATACTGTAAATAATGTGAGTATTTTTTTGTTCCAGTTAAATGAAGAAAGTGAAATGTCATTTTTACTATACCAAATAGTTGTTCTAAAATTTTAAGGTGGACTTCAATTCGTTGTTGGTGTGTATGAATCAAAAAAAATCATAAGGAAATATCTAACAAGGGATAGTGTGTTTTCCAACACTGCAATAATGTGAACAATTTTCATAGGGAAATAATTGGCAAGGGACAATGTGTTTTCTAACACTGGAAATAATGTGATCATTTTTCATAAGGAAATAATTTACAAGGGACTGTGTGTTTTCCAGTAGTACAAATAATGTGAGCATTTTTGTTTTCCAATCAAATGAAGAAAGTGAAATTGCATTTTACTATACCAAATAGTTGTTCTAAAATTTTAAGGTGGAGTTTATTCCATTGTTGGTATGTATGAATCAAAAAAAAATTATAAGGAAATATTTGACAAGGTATAGTGTGTTTTCCAATACTATAATAATGTGATCATCTTTCATAAGGAAATAATTGACAGGGGACAATGTGTTTTCCAACACTAGAAATAATGTGAGCATTTTTGATAAGGAAATAATTGACAAGGGACAGTGTGTTTTGAAACACAACAAATAATGTGAGTATATTTTTTTCCAATCGAACGAAGAAAGTGAAATGTCATTTTTTCTATACCAAATAGTTGTTCTAAAATTTTAAGTTGAACTTCATTCCATTGTTGGTGTGTATGAGTCAAAAACTTTGCATAAGGAAATATCTAACAAGGGACATTGTGTTTTATAACACTGAGATAATGTGAGCAATTTTCATAAGGAAATAATTGACAGGGGACAATGTGTTCTCCAACAGTTGAAATAATGTGCATTTTTCATAAGGAAATAATTGACAAGGGACAATGTGTGTTTCCAACACTGCAAATAATGTGAACATTTTTGTGTTCCAATCAAATGAAGAAATTGAAATGACATTTTTACTATGCCAAATAGTTTTTCTAAAATTCTAAGGTGGACTTCATTCCATTGTTGGTGTTTACGAATCAAAATATTTTCATAAGGAAATATCTGACAAGGGATGGTGTGTTTTCCAAAACTGCAATAATGTGAGCATTTTTCATAAGGAAATAATTGATAGGGGACAATGTCTTTCCAACACTAGAAATAATTTGAGCATTTTTCATAAGGAAATAATTGACAAGGGACAATGTGTTTTACAACACTACAAATAATATGAGCATTTTTTTTTCCAATCAAATGAAGAAAGTTAAACGCCACTTTTACTGCACCAAATAGTTGTTCTAAAATTTTAAGGTCGACATCATGACATTGTTGGTGTGTATGAATAAAAAACAAATCATAAGGAAATAAATGACAAGGGATAGTGTGTTTTCCAACATTGCAATAATGTGAGAATTTTTCATAAGGGAATAATTGACAGGGGACAATGTGTTTTCCAGCACTAGAGATAATGTGAGCATTTTTCATAAGGAAATAATTCACAAGGGACAATGTGTTTTACAACACTGTAAATAATGTGAGCACTTTTTTGTTCCAATCAAATGAATAAGGTGAAATTTCACTCTTACTATACCAAATAGTTGTTCTAAAATTTTAAGGTGGACTTTAGTACATTGTTGGTGTGTACGAACCAAAAACTTTTCATAAGGAAATATTTGACATGGGATAATGCGTTTTCTAACATTGCAATAATGTGACCATTTTTCATAAGGAAATAATTGATAGGGTACATTGTGTATTGCAACATTGGAAATAATGTGAACATTTTTCATAAGGAAATAATTGACAAGGGACAATGTGTTTTCCAACACTGCAAATAATGTGAGCACTTTTTTGTTCCAATCAAATGAAGAAAGTGAAATGCCAGTTTTACTATACCAAATAGTTGCTCAAATTTTTTAAGGTGTACTCCATAACATTGTTGGTGTGTACAAATTAAAAACTTTTCATAAGGAAATATCTAATAGGGGACAGTGTGTTTTCTAACACTACAATAATGTGAGCATCTTTCATAGGGAAATAATTGACAGGGGACAGGGGAAATAATTTTAGTCTTCTATTTTTTTGCTATAGTTTCAACACTTCTAACTATTTTTTTCTTATAAAAAAATAATAATAATAAGGAAATAACTGATAGGGGATAGTGTTTTTTCCAACATTGCAGATAATGATTAGACAAAAAGTTAAATATTTTCTATTTTGGAAATCCTACAAAGATCTCCACTTTCTATGTCCAACCCATAACATTAGCCATCCTTTCCAATAAACCTCCTCTTGACACTTGCTTATTTCCTCTTTCTTGATATTTGCCATATATAAAAACTCATAACTACAGAAATAACATAAGGTACTAGTAAGTGAGAAGTATTTGTTAAAATTTAAGATAGCTACATATCATGAGAAAGTATTGCATCACATTAAAGGATATATGTCATTTACTTTTGGTGATCTTGGTTATGGTAGTATGTGAATAAATTCATACACTTGTATAAGGAGAATACTTACACTATGATGAAGGAAAAAAATAAACGAACTCTAGGGATGGATGATTTGATAAACTATTTGAGTGCCATAAACCATTTTACCAAGATCTAGATTTGAAAGTAGTTTTTACTAGATCATAATAGAGGGAGGGAGAGAGGGAGGCAAAGAGAGAGAGAAAGAGGAAAGGATGGATATAGGAAGTGGTAGGGTGGGAGGGATATGAGGGAGAGAAAGAGGGAAAAATAGAGATAGCCTGGATATGTATAAAGAGTGCTAGGGTGGGAGGGATAGAGGGGGGAGGGAGATAGGGATTGGTAGGGTGGCAAGGGGGGAAGGAGGGGTATAGGTGGAGAGAGTTTGTGTGTGTGTGTGTGGGAGAGAGAGGGGGAATGATGGAGATAAGAATTTTTAGGGTCGAAGGGATAGAGGGAGGGAGAGAAACATGGAAGGAGGGAGATAGGAATTGTTATGGTCAGAGGGATAGAAGGACCCAAAATGGACTTAGTAGGAGGAAGAGATGTGATAGTGGGTTTTGGGAAATTCAGGCACCCAGAATAGATTTCACAAAACCAATATTTTATAGAAAATAATTAGTAGGGATTTCATAGGGTATCCTTCATAGTACACACTTGAAATTGTACATGTTGCTTCATATAATATATTGCTCAATGTCAACAACCAATAATTTCTCATTATGCAAAAGAAGACTAAAGTGTGTGTTGGTTAATATAAGAAGTTGCTTCATATAATTAGTAAGGATTTCATAAGGTATCCTTCATAGTAGGTACTAGAATGTATGAAATGAAAAAGGAATATACTCTAAAATCACTTGCAAAAAATAAAGGAATTAGTCTATAGGATTTAATTTGTAGATAAGAAAATAAATGGAGGAGGTCAAATACATTCTTGTAAATCTATTTCATGTATACTATGTTGTGCAACCACACATTTAGGATGATAACTTCCCCTAATTACAACATTACTTCATTGTAGTTATTCATAGTTCTACATTGCATAGTTATTTCTAAACATGTCTTGGGTTCTCATCTAAGACATTTATTGACACATCCTACCATGCACATGAATATGCCCCTATTAAGGTCCATTAGTGTTAGACCTACTTGGCGACGTGCATATGCCCCTATTTGCGGTGAAATTAGTGTTATAAGTAGGTTGGCCATAGATCAAACCCCTCTATCTCTATTCATGGGGATATAGTTCTTGTATTTATTACCAAAGAAAAGGAAAATGTTGTGGTTTTTTTTGTATGTGGACAATTTAAACTCATCATAAGTTATATGCTAAATTATACTTGTATAAAATTTGGGCTTTGTTAGCAATCTAATTAGAGAGGTGTAGGTAGAGAGAGGTGAGGTGCAATTAATAAAGAGAGATCTAGGTAAAGATAGATACAAAGGTAGGGTGAGACAGGTATAAAGAGAGAGAGAGATCTAGTGTGTGTGAGAGAGAGAGAGAGAAGGGTGAGGGAGAGGTAGAGAGAAGGGTAGGTAGAGAGATGTATTATTATTGAATACAACCCATGTATATATTACAATTGTTACTATATAGTTTTTTATCATGCTTCTATCAAATGTTTTAAATATTCTTGTACGATTAAAAATATAATTCTAGCCTATTGGTCATAACATATTTGTGCTAATTTATCAAAATTAAAAGATCTAATTATATCTCGAATATTTGAAATTTACATAAAGTTATAAGTTTATCCCATGATTTTGGATGGAGTGGTAAGGATCTTCATATCTTTGTTTCCTCCACAAAATAAAATAAATTGAATTGAAAATTTGAAAATATACTTCATATTTATAGGATGGAGGAGGGATAATGATAATTTTTTTGGTTTCGTATGATGGAGCAGGATGGTGAGAAATGGTTTAAAAGAATGATAATAGATAATTAATTTACTTAAGATATTATCTCTGCTCTTGAGAAGTTGAGAAAGGAGCATGTGCACTATGTGTAATGGGGAAATGGAAATGCAAAACTGGAAGCAAAAGGTACTAGAATGTATGAAATGAAAAATGAATTTTCTCTAAAACACATGAAAAGAATTATATAAAAGTGATTTTTGTATATTTGAAGAGGAGGATTACATCCACCAAAAAAAGACCAGGAAAAGGTTTTTAAAGAGCATTGAATCCACCAAAAAAACCTTGTGTAATATTTGATTTTTGTATATTGGTCCTTCTATCCCTCCTAACCTACGACTCCCTATATTTTATTTTCCATCACTCCAAAACCTCTTGATTTTATCCACTTCTGCATTGTCATTTTTCCATTACACATAGTGCACGTGTTCCTTCATCCAATTTATAAGAGTAGGAAGAATATCCTCAATCAATGATTAGGTGAGGATTATGGAATATATTAGAAATGTGGATGAGGGATGGTATAAAATAAAAATTTAGGGATAAAGGTACGAGTGATTATGAATGAAATAATTAAATTCATAACAATTGTGAGGTATGTAAGATGATAGGAGTTACCAAAGGGTGATCCCACAAAGATGGTTTACAATTTCTAGGAGATTCTGATTTTTGTTGAAATCACATTATTTTTAGAAAATATAATGATTTAAGGCTTTAAAAGTTCCATTTACAGAATTCCAATTGAAGAGGCTTTAATCAAACTACCTTAGATCAAACCCCATTGGATAGAACCCTGCTACTTTTAAACCATACCTATAACAAAGTCTCCTTTACACCTATCAAAAAGCTGATAAAATACCAGTTTTGATTTACCTTTTTGGGGATCAAATGAATTCATTTAAAATTTTATTTTTGTAATTATGTATTCCTTATTATAAAATTCACAAAAAGAATAATTTTAAATAAATTTAATTTATTATTATATTTATTTTTTATTTCTTGTGAATGTAGGTTTTTCATCGAAAATCAAGCTCTTTGTTTTACACATGTGGAAAAATAGAAGATTATAAATAAAAAAATGAAAAATATGAGTGCACCATATATTGAGGTCCTTGATCCAAAAGAAAAATGAATTTCAATACATACAAAAAAATTATGTGTTATACAGTCTGCCTATGTTTGAATTGTAATTGGTTTGACTTTGAAACTTGATTAAGGAAAAACTATTCAATAAAACACTATGAAACCAATTGGAAGCGCTAGTTATCATAATTACAAATCCCAAATTTGAAAAAAAATATTATTTTATCCTTCATGGAAAAAAATTGTGTTATATGGTGAGAGTTACTCCTTGAAAATGGTGCTTACTGAAAAAAACTAGTTTTCAAAGGAGATGGAAAAAGAAGTGCAATCTGATTCCAAAAATTTTGAAAAAATATATTTAGAATATAAATACAAAATGTCACAAATCACTAATTTGCATCATCTTGAAATTCTTCACTGTTTAGCTGTTATAGGTGCCCGAAAGTGAAGATTTCGTTAGAAAAAATCACTTTAGGGTCCAGTTTGGCCAAAAATTGTAAACCAATATTGTGGGATCACCCCAAAAAGACCTATAATACTTTAGAATTATAATTTAATTTTTCTCTACCTTGTAGTAATGATTAATCAAATTCTATAGGAGAATAGTTCTCTTAAAATGAGAATTAATCTTAAAGTAAATACATGAAAGAGGATATGGTGAGGGTACAAAAAATAAGACTTCTAACTTGGTTGATTTAGTTGTTTAGGAACCCATTTCTTGCAAGTGGGTTTACAAGAATAAATTTAGAATAGAAAGAACATTAGAAAGGTACAAGGATAGTTGGTGAAATGGTTTACCATAAGGTAAAAGGAATATTCTTAATTGAGATCTTTTTTCTTGTATTTATTTTGAACTTCATTAGGATGTTGTTTTCTATAGCCACATATTTTTATTTTGAAGCGAAAAAAATAAATTCTTTACAAGATTTTTCTACGTTTTCAAATAATAATTTCATGTCTCCCCCAAGCTGATTCTATTTTTTTGCACTTAAATATGATTTTTCCTTTTCCTTATCATCCATTTCTAATTGTATTTGTCCCATGGAGTTATTAAGTTCAATAATTATCATCTAGGGAAAGTAATACTACATATTCTCCACCTAATACACAACACTTAATTCTTGCAAGATGGAGAGCTTGGGGAGGATTTCCAAGTGGGGGATACACTATCTATCTCACAATTGCATAAATGACACAAGGTACTAGAGTAAGTGAAAAAATATTTGTTAAAATTTAAGATAGGTACATATCATGAGGAAGCATTGCATCAAGTTAAAGGATATATGTCATTTATTGATAGGGGCTTGCAAGAAATAGAAGTTATTATTTTGAAAACTGAAATGGTACTAAGGGGGTAGTGAGTAAAGAAGGTGGAGCAGTGAAATGGTGAGGATTTATGTCAGTAAGGGATAAGATCATTTATAAGGGGAATATAGGGTTGAATTATATATTGTTAAAATAAGGAGAACTATTATAAATTTTGATGATCCAAGAAGTATGCAAATATAATTTTATCAATGCAACATTGGGTTCATAAAGATATAATGTAAAAGCCTAAAATTTGTAAATAGAAATTAGTTAACCATATGATATGATTTCATTTTCTTATCTTTAGACTAGAAAAATGAATGAATATTTTTTTTATGGTAGTGATCCCCAAAAGAAAATAAAATATTTTTGGTTCCTTGTGAAAATATACATAGATCAAAATAATATGGTTGAATAGGTACAAGAATTATTTCCATCCATGTAATAAATCTTTTGGATTTAATATTATTTGGTTAATGGGATGGGAGATATGTAATGATTAGGATGGAAAGATGCATGGATAATGAAATGACTATGATGTAAAAAAGATGCGTATATTAATAATTTTATATCAAATGTTCTCAATAGTTTTATAGGATTAAAATTCTAATTCTACCTTTTTGGTTGTAACATATTTGAGGTAATTTATCAAAACTAAAATATCTAATTATATTTCCAATATTTAAATTTTCATAAAGTTATGAGTTTATCACATGATTTTTGATGGAGTGGTAGGGATCTTCATATCTTTCTTTGATATAAAATAAAATCAATTGAATCAAAAAAGTGGAAATATATTTCATATTTGGAAACCCAAGAAGCACATGTAGATAGGTAAGAAAAAATAATGGGTTGTAATTTATCTTCATTTAGATTTATAATGTCTCTATTCTTCATAAGAAAGATCTTCTATTGTTGTCTTTATTTTCTCAACTTCATGTCTTTTAGATTGTAGCTCTCTCAAAAAAATTAAGCTCCTTTTCTTTGGATGATAAAATAATCTTCTTATCTTTTACTTCCTTTTGTTAGTGATTAATTTCATTCGTCTATTATTTTTCTACAGTTTCTGTAGACATGCAAAATTAACATTATGCATTCAATCAAATTCAATCAAATTAGGTTTCACATTAGGTCCATTCATCACTTTCATCCATTCATTAAATAATCTCATTTCCTAAGATCATTTATTTAAAATCAAGCAAATATTATCATCAACCTTTTAATAAATCAAACATCCATTTAAATCAAATCCAAAATCATATTCCATCATTTTTTTATTTAAATAAATCAAATATCAAAGTCCTAAAAGTCAACTCCTAATCATCATTGAACTAACATAATCATCATTTATTTAATCTACCATGATTAAATACTAATCTCACCCACTTGCATTCTCTAGATATCTCCACTTGCACAAATAAATCAATTTTATTGATTTATTAAAACCTCATTTTCCCTCAACATGACAAGTTGATTTGTCCCTCCAACATTGCATTTATTGCTATTTTTCTTGTCCCCCTCTCAAAATTTATTGCAAAATTTGAATTCAAATTCTCCCTCTCATGGGCACTCTTCCCAAATTTTGCACATCCATTGGCCTATCACCACTTGACAAGTGGCCTATTCTCATTGGTGGATCTTTAGTCCCACATTCACCCTCTTGGCCAATCTCTCATCAAGAAAATCTATAAAATAAGGCCTTCATTCTCATTCATAGATCCACAACTTTTATGCAAGGTTACTCTCTAGATTTGAGAACTCATCTTGCTCATCATCTCCATTTACATTTCATCATTTTGGCTTCTTAGCAAGGGTTGGGAAAGGGTCACTAGCACATGTGACACCAATCCAATATGGAATAGGTGATTATCTTGTTTTTGAAATGTCTTCTTGATGTTGTTTTTGTTACTTTTGGCATTTCTTTACCATAGATATTTTATTTCATAGATGTATTTGAAGATTTGTATGTTTAGACTAACCCTTCTAATGAGTATTTGAGGTTGGTTTTACTTGTAGATTTAGGGTACTTCATTGTGGCACTAGGAGGGCAAGCAATTCTAATTTCTTTAGTTGTTGAACCAAATTTATTTGCTGCATATACACTTCTTTCACTAAAAATTTTGGGTTAAATTTTATGCTCTGTTTCTACAAAATACACAAGTAATTCATCTAGGTTCCCATGTTTTATAGTCATTTCATAAAGAAAAAGAACATTTCAGACATACTGACTATTTTGTTTTAGTTGATCTCCAGATATAATCTACTGAAAAGCCATTACATAAATCTATTTTGGATTTATGCCTACTAATTAAATTAAGTTTTGTTCCTACAAACTTTACTTGCGAGAAAATTTCTAAAAGTCTTTTCAGCTGATATATTTCGATGCGAGTATGATACTACAGTTTATGGAATTAAAATGAAGACTGAGATGGGATACTCATAAGTCTTGTTTCTATTTTAATAAATTTTCAAATCTTTTAAGAAAAATTGTTGGCTTTGTTTAACTTAGGATCATCAGTTATCATTACTCTCCCAAGTCATTTCTGATAAAGCTTGGGTATATTTGTTAAATTTTCTGTTATGACTTAAAGCGGATGAGAGAAACACATGCGCACTAGATTTATTGAATAAAGGAATACAACTTTGTCTTTTTTTTTTAGAGAGTCAAAAGATATTGACTGCATTATTGGTAACATTTCTTTTGGTTGTGATTCTCCAGCTAGGCGCATCATTTGTCTTTTAAACAAAAAAAAGGAAAATCCAAGTATGAAGCTCATTGGCTCTTTCTATCTCACATGTTTTTTTTACACCAACTAGGAGCTATTAAGTGCATTGGTTTTACTTTATATTCTTTTACACCTGCCAAATATTTTAGAAAACTTCTAAGCACCCAGAATTTAACCTTACGCCTTTGGCTGGAGAGACTCTGTTTTTCTTGTGCCTATTGATCATGGTTGTTTAAAAAAAAGTGCCTGCTAGCTATACCTTCACTGGTAATTCATTACTTAGCTAGATACGCAAGTCAACATTGTCAGTTATGTATTGATTGAAGATTGTTAAGTATACCTGCAAACTAGATTGGTTTTGAATATTTTTTTATGGCGCATCTTCTCTCTTCAAAATTTTGTTATCTGTAAAGGTAATATCATTTATGTTCACCCCTACTAGTAGTAAATGTGAAGGCGTTGCCCCTAATTGTCTATGGTGTCAGATAGCCAAACCTTAAGTCACTGGTATAGATTCTCTTGATCTACAGTAGGCGGCTGAGTAGGCAGCTAACATTCACATCGTAATTAATTATCATGCTTCAAGTGGCTCGTACTTCATGTATCATCATACAAGAGTAAAACTTACCAATTCCTGATCATTAGAAGTATGTGAAAATAAAAAAATATTTAAGTATAGGCAAGGAAAAATTTCTTCTATGGTTCTATTAGAAAAACAACTAGAGGCAAAACATAAAGCGTACTTTTTCTATTTTGAAAATGGATTTGAATTTGAATTTTATTTTCTTGATAGATCTCAAATTTATTGTGTTTTGATATTATTTGTCATGATTTTGTGATGAAGTTCAAAAGAAAAATATATTGACATTCATTAGTGAGTTATTATTCTATTATTTATGTTATTTGACTTTATTAAGTTCTTTACAAAGGAATAAATAAATAGAATAATAACAATTCAATAATGAATGTCAATGCAATTTTTATTTTTCCTCTCTCTAAAGAAGATTTCCTCATAAAGTTGACATGTCTTAATTTTTAACTTTTATTTATGGAATAGGTACAAAGAAGGTACAACGTGAAAATGAAGGAAAGCAAGGAGAAGGCTAATAAAGGAAAACAAAAGGAGGATATTTTGAAAAAACTAAAGTGTTTTTAAATGCTTTAAGAGCTTGTTCAACGCTTCTTTACAAAATTGTTACCTTTTCACTCCTAGGACACTAATTTTCATTTGGGTCTAAAAAGAACAATTTGATTTTTTCCATTCGCAAAAGGTTAAAATTCAAGCTTAGACACTTACTAGATTTCTTTTTGGGCTAAAAATTGGACAAGCAATCTTCATATTTCATTTGGTGCTTAAAACGAATCAAACAATTGCTTTGGAAGGATAAAATGAATGTGTGTTTTCCTTGTTTTGTGGTTACTTACTTAAACTAAAGTCATTGAAAAGGACGTATGCGCTTCTCTCGTGTTCCAAGCGATCTTGAGAATCAAAAGGCCTTTTTGGTGATTTTGGCGTAAGATAAAGTGATCACCTCCACACTTTGATTTGGGCTTAAAATTGAACATCTTGTGCGAGTGTGAGTAGAGCATTTTTGCGTATATTCTCTTTCTTTGT